>JASDQU010240503.1:45163-61358 GCA_032191745.1 Picea mariana | reverse complement strand
AAGAACATATAAAAATTATTTGATTATTTTGAACATGAGCATGCATACCTGGACGTGATGTGAGAAAAAGGATCCCCTAGGGATGAGTGTAGATGGTAACCCAGGGAATGTGACTGTGTAGGCGGTGGGATCCTGATCTCATGGTTGAAGACGGATCGGAAAACAAAGATTCTGAGCTCCTGTAACTAAGTGTGGAAGTTTGGCAAAAGGGACTATATATGGTTGTGGGGCCCACAATGCCACCTCATTTGTACCTACTGTCATAGTGAGTTGACGAGAGGATTTAGAGGAGATTTGTACATTGCAGGAGTTCAAGCCGACCGATCTAGGAGTTGCGAGAGCCAGGTTAGTGGTCCCATCCTCCTGCACAGTATCTAGTTTATATTTTTTGGGTAGGGTTGTACAGATGGTCGTACTAGGGTTTTTTGTAGGGGTGGGCCCCATAATGCACTGGAGAAGGAAGGATACCCGCATTAAGATGCACGGGTATAATTCCCTGATCTCTCATCCATGATGTGTGGCTATGATGAATACAGCCACGCATGGGGATGTGTCGTTGGGAAAAATAGGTGCACATGTGATGCGCGCCTGTCCGAAATACAGTTGTGTATTGTGCGTTGTTGTTTCTCAGAAAACTATGCATTAGTGCGCAGCTGTATAGAGAACATGTGTGCATGAGTGTGCACCTATGGGTGTGACAGTTGCACATTGATGCACATATGTTTCTCCTACAGCTGCACGTTGATGCGCAGTTGTGCGAAGAATAGGTGCGCATATGTGCGTGCCTGTGGGGGTGACAGTCGCGCACTTGAGGCAAAGCTGAGGGGTTGTTTGAAAGTTTGATTTTGTTGGTTTTTGATAAATCATGATTGCTGACTAAGGGTTTCTGTGTGAGTGTAGGTGATCAGTTCAGCATGCCAGTCCACTGGAGGGAGCGAGACTAGGAGTGCCTCAAGGAGGCAGTGAGAGAGGAGTCGGGCATTCGGAGACTCTTGGCAGCCTGTGAGCTTCTCAAGTTCTTCGACTACCCACTGATACGGTCATAGGAGTACGTTCTTCAGTATCTGATTTCGATGAGGAGCATTGATCTTCATTGCTTCAGTGTGTGAGGGTAGCAGTTGACATTCTCATCTATTGAGGATGTATATTTCTTGACGAGGCTCCCTTTTCGGGGAATGGCCCTTTCTGTTGATCCCCAAGGGATGTATGTTTGATAGAATTGGCACGGGGTTATTTTTCGGGGCCCAACATGATGTTAGGTTCAGTCGTCTGTATTGATGTGATGGATACACTCTTACATCAGTGCATCGTAGCGATGATTGTGAGGATCTACGGATCCTTAGCTACTTAGCAGATCAGTGGTGGTCAGCTAAGGATTATGCAGAGAGTCCTTGATGGGGATTTTTTCACCTGGGGATTGATGTTGCAGGACAAGATGATGGGGCAGATTCACTGGTGTCGGACCACCAAATCCGGTGATTTTTCCTTTAGATCTATCTTGGTGGTGTGGTTTATGGAGAGGGTTCCCATGTTGCACCCTAGAGTGTTGTTGTCGGCTGCAAGGCCATGTGAGATGCGACTTATGCGGTGGGCATCAATTTTGGTACGTCATGGAGGGGGGGAGGGTGGACACTATTTTATGGCCACATTGGCACATGTGTGGTGCCATATTCCACAGATTATACTGTAGTTCCCATGTGGTGGGATGGACTTTCAGCATGACCCGAATATGGTTTTACCTCCTGGAGAGGATTGAGACTAGAGAGGTATGTTGGTGTACTTATTTTTTTTTATTTGGATAGTGTAGCATATTTTTATATGTATGGATGTTAATTCTATCGTTGTTTTTGTGTTTGCACATGTGGGGTCGCGAGGCCGAGAGGTGGAGGTGGTTGGAGAGTTGGCTCACTAGGGGCTAGTGAGACCATCGCAGGTAGAGCCACGGGTGGGAGAGCGATGTCGGAGGAATGAGTTTGGTGTGAGTCCAGTAGATGAGGCGAGAACCGACTGGAGACGTAAGTTTGATGATCGAGGTGCAGGGCCATCGCATGCTCCTCAAGTAGAGGCTGGCGGGGGGTTAGATGATTTCTGACATCGGTTGGAGGTGGTATTGCAGGGTGTTCCAAAGGGAATGTGGTCCCATATTCAGGAAAAAAGAGTCTTGAAGCAGTGTGTGGGTGGCCATGTAGAGTTGCGGACCCTGATATGTAGAACATCTGGAGTGGGGGCAGCGATGACTGGTCGATTTCCTCCTAGACCTGGAGGACACCTAGCTGGTGGGGCACCTCCTGCTAATAGAGGACCTAGTGGCAGAGCTCTGGGGGCACCACGAGTACTATTTTGTATATATTTTGTATTGATATAGGCCCGCGAGCCCATTTTGTACAAGGTAGTTTGACACCCAGTGTATAAGGTAGGGGGTAACCATTTTGTACTCATAGGGGTGGGGGGGATCACTTACCTACGAGCGATGTACATGTTGTAATTTTTTGTAAACATTGATGACACATTGATTGATATATATATATGGATATACCTTTCTGGGATCTTTGTGATGTCTATATGTGATTTTTTTTTTGTGACATTTTATGATGTCTAATATATATGTTGTGACAGATGTTCGTTGGTTTATGTATGTGTGATGATGTCTTGATGTGATAAATGCCAATCTAACACTAGGTTAGCCAGGTTATCTGCTATTTTATTAAATTGTCATGGAATACGTGTAAATGTAATTGAATCAAAATGTTGAGATAAGAGTCTAACTTGTAGGTATTTGCAAAAGAGGCACGAATCACGAACATGATATATGTTGTTGAGTTGCAGGACGACAAGATGGGAATATAATAAGATGCTAAGGTGATGAATGTGGCGGTGACTGGCCTCAGTGAGGAGGCCAATGACGACTGTGTATTCTGCTTGGTTTTTGGTTGTTGATCCCAAACATATGTCGCTGGAGTGGAGCAGTTCATGTGAGGGGGTGTAGAGGGCCCAAGCGGCCGAAGCGAGATTTTGTGTCCAACGGCTAGCTCCATCAATGTAACTGATGTGGTAGGTAGATGGAGGAGACATTTGTCAATAACATGAATGGTAGATCAGATATGAGGAGTGGAGGCGAAAAAAGAAGACTAAAAAACTCTACAAATGTGTACAAAGAAAAATCTTAGGGTAGAATGACTACACTCAGGCGTAAAAATTCTTTAAGTACAACCCATTGACGGGTTCTTTGAGAGGATATCCTTCTGGAGAGGCTAAGATGTATGCATCTTTAGTGAGGCAGTGTTGGATGATGTAGGGTCCGTGCCATAATGAATCAAATTTCCCATGACCGAGGGTATTGTGAGTGATATCATAGGCTAGGACAAGATCTCCTTCGTTAAATGAGCAAAGGTTGACATGGCGGTCAAAGGTGGCCTTCGACCATTTCTTAGATGCCTCGTTGTTCTGTAAGGAAGATCAACGATCTTCATCCAGTGACTTTAAGTGGAGCAATTGTTGCTCTATTGGAGCAGTGTCAGGTAATAGCTCGATGGCGGTGCGCAATGTGGGAATTTTGCACTCAATGGGGAGGGTGGATTCAATCCCATGGACGATATGAAACGGTGTAAAATCGATGGCAGTTTTGACTGTCGTACAGTAAGCCCATAATGTTCAAAACAACATATGATGCCAGTTGGTCTTATGTTTG
This sequence comes from Picea mariana, assembly GCA_032191745.1. Taxonomy (NCBI): domain Eukaryota; kingdom Viridiplantae; phylum Streptophyta; class Pinopsida; order Pinales; family Pinaceae; genus Picea; species Picea mariana. The sequence goes on along the minus strand of JASDQU010240503.1, from coordinate 57,670 downwards.
TTGACAGTGTGTTAGAACATGGTTTTGAGGACTTTGTTAACAGCCTCGACCTGTCCATTGGAATGAGGGTAGTATGGGGAGACAAACTCATGGGAGAAGCCTAAACTTGAGGAGAGTTCAATGAATATCTCATTATCAAAGTGCTTACCATGATCAGAGACTAACTGTAGTGGAACCCGAAATGGGTAATGACGTGGTTGAAGAAAAAACGCGTTGGTGTGTCAGCGTTATTATTGAAGGTAGGCATGGCTTCGGCCCATTTGGTAAAGTAATCTACTGCCATGACGATGTACTTGTGTCCATTAATATATGGAGGGTTGCAAGTCATGAAGTCTATGCCCCATTTGCAAAAGGGGTCGATGGTGATGACTGGATGTAGAAGAGCGGGTGGCGCTTGTGCTTTGTTTGCATAAAGCTGGCATTTTTCGCATCGCTTGATAGTGTGGATGCAGCCATGAAACAATGTGGGCCATAAGTATCATGCTCGAATGATTTTTTGGGTGGTGGACATACCTGAGAGGTGGTCGTCGCAAGCGCCTCTATGGAAATTGTTCAAGACTATTTCTACTTCGTCAATGGTCAAACATCAGCGGAGTATGGTGTCGACCCAACGTCGATACAAAATTTCATCGATGAGGAGGTACCGAGGGGCTTGATGGTGGAGGCACCAATGATCATCTTGTGAGAGATGAGACCCAAAATTTTATGTCTGAAGGTAGACGAGAAGGTCGCCATACCAGGGGTCATCTGAGGGGATGTAGAAAAGGTGAAACTTTTAGCGTCGGTTGGAAACGTCATGATGAGTTCGGCGAGAACAAGTTTTTTTTTTTCTTTTGGGAGTTGAAAACTCTAGGTCGTATTCCTGAAGGATGACGATCCATCGAGAAAATTTTCCATTAATTTGTCGGCAACTAAGAAAGTACTGCATGGGGTTGAATCTGCCATGACTTTGGTAGTGCGTAGCAGGATATAATGACACAATTTTTGGACTATGAGGACAACTATGAGGGTGAATTTTTCTTCATGATTGTACTTCAGGGGTGGTCCTGAAATATTTTTACTGATGTCGTAAATGACATGCTCACAGCCATCATCCCCTAATTGGACGAGAACTCATGTTGGCACAGGGGTAGACCCAGGGTTCAACTCTTACAGTGCACCAACAAACCCTAACTATTGTCCCTTTTGGAAACACCTGTGAAGCAGATGAAGTCTCACCCGAAGTAGCAATAGGGGGTTGCAAGACACATGTGTCTACAACCAGAGGAAATGCAAAGTGATTCCAAAACACAGCGCAAAACAATCTAGATATTCTTTACCACTCTTAATCTTACTTCGTGAAGTTATATCTCTAATCTAACACAAAAATGCAGTAACAGTATATCAGATGACAAATAACATAGCATCAACCACAAAGACAATAAGATATATGTGGTTCACCCTCTCCCTATGGATACATCCACAGAACTGTGTTTCTTGATATATTAGATGAAAACATACAGTTCTATCTGCGCACTTAGCTGCATATCTTCTCTCTTTCTCTCTTTATCTTCCCTCCATGTGCACCCAGCTGCGGGGTTGATCTTCGCACCTAGCTAAAGATCTAGAATACAGACTCAATATTTCTCTCAACCACAGCAATAGAAACAACAATGAATAACAACCAATAATTGAGCCAACCTCTCGACTCTCCTAGACAGTTATTTATACATTTCATGACTTCCTCTGAAAACCTTAGACCAAAGTCTAGGTGTCAAAACCCTATGTCCAAAACCCTAGGTCAACTTGACCCGTGTTTTCAGGGCTTCGCCAGCCTATTCCTCCTTCTTTTCCGCGAGGTGCTCCAAAGTATTTGTTGATGTATTCTTCCTCTTGTTGAGTTTTCCACGGTCTATCTTCCTTGATGCTTTATCTTCCTTGGTCTTCTCTTCCAATGACTAGCTTTTCCTTTACTTTGCTCCTTCTTTTCCACTTCTTTACCCACTTCGACCCTTCCTCAGTTTATGTGCCTTCCGCGAAGTTCATACTTCGCCTTTCTTCCTTAATCTTTGCTTCCTTGCATAACCAAGGGCCAACAAGTAGCCATTTATCCATGTATAGGTGGCACTTTTCTTGACAATTTTGAAGTGCTCAATAAGATAAGTATTGAGGAAATATCCCTATAGATAGGTAGTTCGATATGTTTGCAAACCAATGAGTCTCTATAGATATTGAAAAGAGGTGTTCATATGGAAAATTTTCATCCATAACTTCATTATTTGTAGTAATTTTGAGTATTGATAGGAAATTTGCAACAACATTATTCTTAATTGGTTTGTCAGTGATTGTTAGATAAAATCCATGTAGTAGTAAGAGCCATCTAATTATCATGTTATTACACCTCAAATTCTTTGTAACGTACCCTACATTTTTTCATGAGATGTGACCACTAGGATGAGCCCAAAGTGTGATGATTTATTTGTATGTGGCCATGTTGGGACGATTTATGTACAAGTGTTGGTTAGTTGGTAGCCCATATCCCCTTAGGTGGATGGTCGCAGCATGTCCTTTTATGTCCCGGGTAGGTATTTGAGCATATTTTGAGGTGGATATACTAGGATACATCATTTGCGAGAGCCCTAACTAATCAATTTTTTTTTTCTATGTAAAGGTGATGTTTCTTTGTAAGGGTTGTCACACCCATGGTTTAGCACACCTATTTTACCCCACATGTTGTTGAAAAATTGGTTGTCATTGATGCCAACCTTAGAATAATCCCTAAAGAAAATTCTATAATCCCCTAAAAGTGATGATTATCTATCCACTTTAATAATCCTTGAATAATCCTTGAATATCCTTGAAGCATCCTTGACATAAGTGTATATAACTCCAAAGTGGTCCCCTTATGGCATAGTTTTTAAGCATGGCCCTCACGGGATGAGATAACATGTGGTTGTTTCCACATGCCCGATTTGAGTTGTATACAAATGGATCCTTGAATAATCCAAGTGAATAAGCCTCTAAAGCCAAGTGAAGAAGCCCCTAAATCCAAGAGAAGAATCCCCTAAGGTCGGCCATCCTTAAGGAAGAGGTGCGACCCTTGGTCGCAACCCGTCATGTGGAAAATACTCATATAAATAAGAGTAGCCTCATTTGGAATTTACATCACACTAATTCTACCTATCCAAGGAAGAGGAGAAAATTTCCAAGGGAATATTAAGTGAATAAGGGCGAAATTCCAAGGGAAGATGAAGTCTTGTGATGATTTGTTCTAGGGTTTTCTTTGAAGGTCATCTTGGAATTTTTGATATAATTTTTTTTATAGAATGATTCAAATAGAGAAAATTGGAGGTATTTCAAAAGAGATAGTGAAGAATATTGGGTGTGCATTTTAGGTCTTCGCTCATTATAGGTTTGGAGTTATACTCAGTGGATGTTGAGGTTTTAAAACTAGGGTTTTGTTCTTCAAAACAAGTCATCTTTCCAATTTCTCTATAAGTTTTTTTGGGGGATGATTCAAGGAGAAAAACTTGGAGTAATTTTATAGAATATATCAAAGAATATTTGGTACAATTTTCAAATATTTATTCATTACATGTAAGGATGTATACTTGTTGTAATTTAGGGTTTGAGACTAATCCATAAACTAGTCCCAAACAGGTGTTCGAGATAAAATGATTATATCTTAATATTGGTAGGTCCAAATAGAATTCCACTTGTTTCATTAGAAGGATAACAAATCTTAATATCTGAGGTCCAAGCTTTGGAATCAGAATCAGAAAATTGAGCTCGTGGAGAATCTTACAAGTTTGTAGATTTGGGGTACAGTTCTAAGGAATTTTGTATGCAAATTTAAGAAGTGAATTTGGGATTGTATTTGAAGGTTGATTTGATCTTGTATCATCATTTAAAATATTCCAAGGGGATTTGTGCCTCCTTCCAGTAGGTGCTAGAAAACTTAGGGAGTGGCTGCTTCCTTCAGGTTGGTGCTTGTAAAATATTGAAACTACTTAAGAAAAGTTTTTGTGATTTTCTACCAGATGGGTTTCCATGTAAAAATTTGTGTGCAATGTGTATGATTTTATGTGATGATGAATGACATTATTAATGGTTAATGTTTATTAAGTGATTGAAGGTAAAAATTGTTTAAATAACTTTATATTGATTCCCCTCCCCCCACCCCTCTTAGTATTCTTGAATATTCTAACAATTGGTATCAGAGCCTAGTTCCTTTAGGAATAGTCTAACCATTGGAAGGAATATCATGGATAAGCAAGGAGAATTTACCAAAAATGGAACATCAATGTTTGATGGGAAAAATTATTCTTTTTGCAGCATAAGAATGAGAGTTTTTTTACAGGCATAGGGATTTGATGTTTGGAAAGCTATAGTAATTGGATACACTACACTACCTTCTCCCCCAAAAAATAATGTTGGGAAAAATATCACTGAATAAAATTCAAAGGATATAAATTCCATTCTAAGTGGTCTAACAGGTTCATAATTTTTTAAGGTTATGCATTGTGATTTGGCAAAGGAAATCTAGGACAATCTCAAGAATGTTTATGAAAGAGATGTTAAATTCAAAGGGGCCAAGCTTCATACTTACAGAGGACAATTTGAGCATATGAGAATGAAGGAAGTTGAAGATATTGAAGATTATTTTCTCCAAGTTGATCAAATTATGAATACTATAAGAGAATTGGGAGAAAATATTGAAAATCAAGTTATTGTGCAAAATATACTGAGATCTCTCTCAATAAGATTTGACCCTAAAATCTCAGCTCTAGAAGAAAGGCAAGATCTAGTTACGTTGAGCATGGATGAATTACAGGGAATACTTACAGCATATGAAATGAGAACATAACAGGAAAATCCATCCATAAGGGAAGCATATTTAAAAGCCTCGAAGAATACAAGAAATAAAAAGCCAATTTCAAAACCATGCTCCAACAATAGTGATGATTTAGACAATGAAGAAGAATCCAACTTTGTGAGAAAGATGAAAATAGGAACCAGAAAGTACAAAGGTAAGCTTATTTTCAAATGTTTTGTTTTTGGTAAAGTTGGTTATTTTGCTTCCAAATGTCCTTATGAAAGGGGTTCAAATAATGATGAAGAAGAAGTTCATAATAAAGAAAGGAAATATCATAAAATAGACAAGGAAAGAAACAAATGAATATTTTTTAAAAATAAAATTCTCTATTCAAAAGACGATAGCTCTTCATCCGATGAAGATGATGATAGTGACAACGACTCAAAAATATTACTCTTCATGGTGTTAGAGCTCAAGAGGAAAATACCAAAAATAATGAAGGAGACTATGAAGAAGGAGAAGTGAATATTGAGGCAGAATTGATCAGTTCCTTAAGTGATCTAAGAATAGCAAGGAAGAAAAACAAGTATCTCAAAGAAGAGTAAATTAAACTGAAGGAAGGCTTTCAAAACCCTAGAAAAAATTCTGAAGAAACCAAACATACTATCATAGATCTAAGGATTAAGTTGGAATAATCCAAATTGATTGAAGAAACACTCAAGAGACAACTAGAAGAAAAGAAGAAAATAATAGAGAATCTAGAATTTCAAATAGCTAAAAAAGGAACTACATAAGAAGGACATCCAACTAAATTTTGGTAGTAGCACCAAAATACTGGATGAAATCATCTGCAATCAAAAACCATTCTATGAAAATTCTAGACTTGGATACAAAAAAAATAATATTTATGAGGGTTCAAGCTCTATGAAGACAGAAATGAAGAAAAGTAAAGAAGTTATGTAGATACTATCAAGGGTTCCATCAAGAAACAAGAATGAAAGCCTCTAAAGGAGGACATACAGAAACCAGAAATAAAGTAGAATCAAGAAGAGGATTGTGCTTTCAAAGGAACATGGAATCAACAACCAGCAATGAAGAAGACACGGGAATAAGATCATGATGTTAGAACAACAACAGCAACTAGAAGACCACCCACACCTAGGTACCAAAATATTTTTCTTAGCTTGTGTTATTCTTGTAAACATTTTAGACATAAAGCCATAAATTGTAGAGCCTATGAAAAGGGTAGAAACACTTGGAGCAAAAGTAGCTATGAAAATACCAAGAACCATTATGAAGGCAATTATCCCAGAAAGCCTCATGAGGCGTTTGATAGAAATTATAACAGTTTTGGTGCTTTGGGTTATGAAATTGAATGCTACAAATGTAACAATTTTTTACACATATCCGGGAATTACATAAGTTATTTGATAGTTTCTTCAAGGGAAAATAGGCATGTTCCTTTCAATCATATAGGGGAACAATATAGATCTTGGAAAAGGAAGAAAGAATATTTGAAGGTTAACGAATGTTGATTTGCCTTAAAAGCCCAAAATAGAAGAAGCCATTGGTATATTGACAACGGATGCTCAAACCATATGAATGGAGGCAAAAACAAATTTGTAACACTAAATAAATAAAAATAGGAGTTTTTTACGTTTCGCAATGATAACTCATCCAAAATTATAGGAAAGGCACAGTCAGTGTTGGAAACAAATATGTTGTGGCAGAAAATGTCCTTCTTGTTGAAAATATGAAGCATAATACGCTAAGAGTGAGACAAATGTGTAATCAAGGACACACTTATATTCAATTCAAAATAATGTGAAATAAGGAAAGAAGGATCAGGCATACTAGTGGAAATAGCGACAAAGACTCCAAACAACATATACATCTTGAATGAGATCGAAGAAGAAATATGATGTTTGGGAAAAGAAGATGAAAGTTGTATTTGGCATAGGAGAATGGGCCATATTATACACTTTGATAATATTTTCAAGATCAACAAGAAGCAAGTTGTAAGAGAAATGCCAGAAATTACAAAGCCAACGAATACTATGTGCAAGCACTATCAGCATGTAAAACAAACAAAAGTTGAATTCAAGACAAACGAATAATATACGACAAAGCCATTAGAGATTGTACACATTGATTTCTATGGGCGCACGAGAAAAAAAGGACTGGATGGTGAACAATACTTCATGCTACTCATTGATGACTACACCAAAATGACCTCGGTTTGATTCCTTGAGAAAAAAAGTCAGAATCTTTCGAATGTTTCAGGGTATTCAAGGAACTGGTTGAAAATGAAACTAATTTGAAAATAAAATGCTTAATATCAAATAATGGAGGTTAGTCTAATTCAAATGAATTCAGGGATTTATGTGAAGAATGGGAAAGAAAAGACAATTTTTCAATAGCTAGAACACCTCAGCAAAATGGAGTTGTTGAAAGGAAAAACAGAACTGTACAAAAAATGGCCAAAATCATGTTGAATGACTCCAAGCTAAGTGATATATTTTGGGGACAAGCAGTGCATATAGACATTCATATCTTGAACATAGAATTGATAATAATTAATAGTGATAAGACTCCATATGAGTTATGGAAAGGAATATCGGCCAATTTCAAGCACTTTAGAGTGTTTGGAAGCAAGTGTTACATAAAAAAATGAAGACAAGAAGATTGGAAAATTTGACTCCCAGGTGGACAAAGGCATATTTGTTGGGTACTCATGAAAAATAAAAGCATATAAGTGCTACAATATAAGACTCAACAAGATAGTGGAAAGCATCAATGCAAAAGTTGATGAAACAGACTTGCTAAAGACTAGGAATGAAAGCAGAAATTCAAACATATTTGAAGAATAGAAAAATGAAGAACTAAAGCAAGAAGAAAAGGAAGAAGAAGAATGAAAAGAATAGAAGCAGTCATAAGTAGAACAAGAAGAAAACAACAAAAAATATTTCCAGTCGCCTTCTATGACACCTAACCACCAGGTTCAAAAGAATCATCCACTAGAACAAATAATTGGAGATAGAAGTGTTAGAGTAGAAACCAGAAGAAGAAGGAAAGCACAGACACCTAAAGAAGGCAATTTTTCATTATTGTCCACAGTTGAACCAAGTAACTTTGAGGAAGCCATAAATTATGAACATTGGATCAAGGCTATGGAAGAAGAACTAAATCAAATAGAGAATAATGAGACATGGGAACTAGTTCCAAGACCAAAGGACAAAAATGTGAATGGGACAAAATGGGTCTTCAGAAACAAGATAAATGAAGATGGACAAGTAACCAGAAACAAAGCAAGACTAGTGTGCAAAGGATATGCTCAAGTTGAAGGAATAGATTTTGAAGAAACCTCTTCTCTTGTGGCTAGAATGGAAGCAATTAGAATGTTCTTGGCTTATCCATGCTCCAAAAGGATCAAAGTGTATCAGGTGGACGTAAAATCATCTTTTCTAAATGGATAATTAGAAGAAGAAGTCTACATAGAACATCTAGAAGGGTTTCTACTATCAGAAAAGGGAGACTATGTTTGCAAATTGAACAAATATTTGTATGGAATTAAGTAAGCTCTGAGAGCTTGGTACTCAAGATTGGACAATTATTTACAGCAACCAGGATTTAGAAGGGGAAATGAAAATAGTAACCTCTACATAAAAGTGGATCAAGGCAGTATGATTATTATTGAAGTGTATGTTGATGACATCATCTTTGGAAGTGATGATGATAGATTGAGTCATAAGTTTTCCAAGGATATGCATAATGAATTTGAAATGTCCCTAATATGGGAGTTGACTTTCTTCTTGGGACTCTAGATATCTCAACTAGATGAAGTCATTTTCATTTCCCAAACCAAGTCCATCAAGGAAATGTAAATAAAATCAAAATGGAATATTGTAAACCTGTGAGTACTCCTATGGCTACCGGTTGCAAGTTGAACAAAGATGATGAATATAAAGAAGCATATCAAAGACTCTACAGATCAATGATTGTTACTCTACTCTATGTGAAAGCTTCAAGACCATATGTAACACAAGCGGTTGGATAGGTCTCAAGATTTCAAGTGGCACCAAAGGAAACCCATTTTCTAGCAGTGAAAAGGATATTTGGATATCTTAAATGAACAACAGATGTTAGGCTATGGTATCTGAAAGGAAATTATTTAACTATGGATGCCTAAAAGGATTCATATTAGGTAGGAAGTCTTGATGACAAAATAAGTACAAGTGGAGAAGCTTTCTATTTAGGTGACTGCTTAATGTCCTGGTTGAGAAAGAAGGAATCTTCAGTATCCTTATCCGCGACAGAAGCAGAATATATCGTAGCAACAGCATGTTGTACTCATATTATTTGGATGAAGAAAACCCTACAACACATACAAGTGAGATATGATGAGCCTATTCAGATACTCTATGAAAACATTAGTGTTATACGCATCTCCAAGAATCCAGTGATGCATTTCAAGACCAAACATATTCCTATTAAGTTCCACTTTATGCGAGAACAAGTCAAAGAAAATAATATCAAGTTGGAGTACATTGGGACAAAAGAACATATTTCAAACATCTTCACAAATCCTCTTCCTAGGGAGACCTTTGGGTATCTTCAACAAAAACTGGGAGTAATTTATTCTCCAAATTGAGTTCCATAATCTTCTCCAAGAACCAAAAGGGGAATACTGTCAGGGGGAATTACCAGTTTCCATTGATGTCAAAGAGGGAGAGAAAAATAGTAAAACAAGAAGCATGAATATAGGGGGAGTTGGCATGAACATAAAATACCATTACAATCATTGGGATCAGAGTACGAACACAAGGGGAGCACAGTTTTTTTACTAAGTTTATATCAATGCCAAAGGAGGATATTGTTGGAAAATTGGTTGTCATTGATTTCAACTTAGAAGAATCCATAAAGAAAATCCCAGAATCCCCTAAAAGTGATGTTGATGTGTCCACTTGAAGAATCCTTAAATATCCTTGACATAAGTGTATATAACTCCAAAGTGGTCCCCTTATGGCGTATCTTTTAAGCATGGCCCTCACATGATGAGATAACATGTGGTTGTTTACACATGCCCACTTGGATTTGTACACAAATGGAGCCTTGAAGAATCCAAGTGAATAAGTCCCTAAATCCAATTGAATAATCCCCTAAATCCAAGAGAATAATCCCATAAAGTAAATTAAAGAATCCTCAAGGTCATCCATCCTTAAGGAAGAGGTGCAACCCAAAAATTGTGACCCTTGTTCACACACCCTCATGTGGAGAAGATTCATATAAATAACAGGAGCTTCATTTGGAATTTTCATCACACTAATTTGACCTATCCAAGGAAGAGGAGCAAATTTCAATCTAGAGGAGATCATTTCCAAGGGATGATGAATTGAAGACGACCGAAATTCCAAGGGAAGATGAAGTCTTGTGATGATTTGTTCTAGGGTTTTCTTTTAAGGTCCTCTTGGAATTTTTGATATAATTTTTTTTATAGAATGATTCAGATAGTGAAACTTGGAGGTGGTTCAGAAGAGATAGCAAATAATCTTGGGTAAAAGTTTCAGGTCTTGACTCATTACAAGTTTGGAGTTATACTCAATGGAAGTTGAGGTTTTTTAAATTAGGTTTTTCTTATTCAAAACAAGTCATCTTTCCATTTTCGCCATAAATTGTTTTTGGGGATGATTCAAGGAGAAAAAATCAAAGGAATTTCAGATAAGATATCGAAGAATATTGGGTACAAGTTTTAGATCCTAATTCATTATAGGTACAGAGTTATACCTTTTGGAAGTTAGTGTTTGTGACTAATCCGGAAACTAGTCTCAAAAAATAGTTCGAGATAAAATGGTTATATCTGAATTTTGGTAGGTCCAAATTGAATTCCACTTATTTCATTAGAAGTGGAACAGATATTAATATCTGAGATCCAAGTTTCAGAAACGGAAATGGAAAATTGAGCTCATGGTGAATCTTACAAGTTTCCAGATTTGAGGTACATTTTTGAGCAGTTTTGTATGTCAATTGAAGAATTGATTTTGGTATTGTATTTGAAGGTTGATTTGATCATGTATCATAATTTAAAATATTCCAAGGGGATTGGTGTCTCCTTCCAGTAGGTTCTAGAAAAATTAGGGAGTGAGTGCTTCCTTCAAGTTGGTGCTTGTAAAATCTTGAAATTGTTTAAGAAAAGTTTTCATGGTTTTCTCCCATATGAGTTTCCACATAATAATCTGTGTGCAATGTGTATGAGTTTATGTGATGATGAATGACATGATTAATGGTTAATGTTTATGTAGTGCTTAAAGGTTAAAATTGTTGAAATAAATCCATACTAATTCACCCCCCCCCTCTCATTATTCTTGAATATTCTAACACATGGACCCTATTTTTCTTATGTACCACACTTCGGCCATGGGTTCATGAAGGTGATTTTACACATGTGCATCCAATTTCACTTTTTTGACGCAATTCACTTGTATCGAGCCATGGGCCACATCCTCCAAGGTACAAAGGAACTATTTACATCTGCATGGACCTCATGTACACATGGCACATTGAAGAATGAAGAACGCCTCCAAATTGATCGCTTCTTGATAATTTTATCATTATTTATGAGGACCAACCCATGCTTAAAGTTGATGAAAGCTATGGGCACTTTTGGATGGTTTATAAAGGATTATTATTATAAAAAAGGTGACATGCCACTCACTTAAAAGTGATTTTAAAAGTCCCATTATTTAAAGATGACATGTCACATAACTTAAAATACCTTTTATAAAGTGGATGATATGAATACTTATGACCCCATATTTGGAGTCGTCCACTTTAATGGCATTTTTCCACCTTCTCATAAGTCGTTGCATAAAAGGAGGGGAACATTAAAGGATTATTTGCCTCCTAATTATTTTTTAACCCCTTTTTCATGAGAATGTTAAGGATCTAATGCAAATTGCTCCCTCTTCAAAGACAACGCCACCTCTTTTATGAGGGTTTCTAGCATGTAAAGCATATTTTCATTGTATTTTGACTTAGTCTCTAAGTTATGTGGATGACAAGTCATTTTTATTTTATTTCCTTAACCTGGATTTAGGGAATAAAGAATTAAAAGGAGTTGTGTGCCTCATCTATAAATAAATACCCTCCTCTCATTCCAAATTGTTGTGAATTGTTGGAGATCATTTCAAGACATTAATAGAAGATATTTTACTTGGTGTTTTTAGTATCAATTATTGGAGGTCTTTCTTTCTTGGTTATTCTTCTTGGTAATTCAAAGACTATTATGAATATACAAGTTTATACTAAATCTAGCAAGATCAATCCATTGAGGAGTTACTCAACTACTTGGAAAGAGGATATCTAGGGATTGTATCTCTTATATCTTCCTTAAAACAATTTTGTAAGTGATTATCTCTTGTCTTGATTAGTTCTATAATTCTTGGCAAGGGTTTTAAGTATTCTTTCGAATATTTTGTTGATCTTATTGGTGAAGGTTATTCCCTTCAGGAAACCCTTCTTGTAGGGCCTTGTTTTTCATGGTTTGTCTTGATTAGACAAGGGACTAGAAGCCTTGAGACACTAGTCTCCCACTCTAATCCATAAACATTAAATAACCAATTCTTAGAGGGGCATACTTCTTGACCTCATAATCCCTAAGTGGAGACAAGGAACTAAGATTAACTCCCATCAACCAACAACAAAAAACCCTAAAA
>JASDQU010240503.1:32619-45063 GCA_032191745.1 Picea mariana | reverse complement strand
CAATTTATTGGGAGGGAACCAGAGGTCGGGAGTTTGAGAGTGAGAGTCTGGGTGGCTTCACATCTTGAAATTCCCGAAATGCGAAGCATCTCTCATAACCACACGATCATAGCTTGTGGTCGTATGGGGAAAGCTCATGTATTATGTGGGTTTGCACAGTCAGGGTTCAATGAGGTCTGTGGATTTGTTATCAAGACCCCAGTAGGGAGTCGAAGAGCTGATTTGGTTCGAAAATGAGAATAATTTTTTTTATTTTTATTCACGCCCATCGTGGGGGTGTTACAACAAACGACATCTGATAGTGTTTCAATATGGTAGGTTACGAGGTGGTCGTGTTGAATTATGATTGTGCCCACAACATAGTATGAAGCATCTATCTCGATCTCAAAGGGATACTACAGGTCAGGTAATGAAAGCACCGAGGTTGAGAACAAGTGCTGCTTCATATCATCAAGTGATTTCTATTGGGACATGACCCACACAATTTTTTCCTTACCACTTGCTATGGTTATTTGGATGAGGGCCCATACAATATGGGATAATCCCAACATGAACCTGTGATAGAAATTAGCAAGGCCTAAGAAACTCCAAAGCTCTGTGAGCATGGTTGGGGTTGGCCAGTCATGGATGACTTGGATCTTGGTTGGATCAACATACACACCATGCACATCAACAATGTAGCCTAGGTACTGGACCCTGTCCATGTTGAAGGATCATTTTTCCAAGTTGGCATATAGCTTGTGCTGCAACAGAGTGTGTAAAACTTGCTGAATATGATGCAAGTGTTATACCCAAGTCTTGTTGTAGATGAGGATGTCATGTATAGACACCACCAAAAAATAATTAGTGAAAGGACACAAGATATCTTCCATAATCCTCATGAAAGTTGTTGGGAAATTTGTCAAACCAAAGGGCATGACCAACCATTCAAAAAGACCTTCTTTTGACTTGAAGGAAGTTTTCCATACATATTTCTGTTATATTGGGACCTGATGGTAGCCATACTTCAGATCAATCTTACTGAAGTATTTTCTCCCCTTGAGCTGATCAAGGAGATTGTTGATTCGGGGAATCAATTACTTGTTCCTGATTGTGATTTTATTTAGGGTCTAGTAATCAATGCAGAGTCTCCATGTCCCGTCTTTCTTTTGCACCATAATTATTGGGCTTCCACAAGGTGATGAGAGGGGTCGGATGTGCCCCTTAGGAAGCAGTTCTTGGATCCAACGCTTGATATCCTCATTTTCTAGTAGAGAGAGATGATAGTCTGGCCCACTGGGTAGCGGTGCGTCGTGGGTCAGATCGATGGGATGCTTGACCTGACAGTGCAGAGGTACCCTAGTAGGTGATGAGAATATGTCTTTGTATTCTTCCACTACCTTATCCACTTGCTTCTGTTGCAATTTCATGTTCAAAGTAATAATAACACTGCAAGGCCTAAACTCATATACAACATGAAGTTTCCATAAATAAGGTTGGAACAAAATAACATCACAAACTTCAAGGGGAGAAACATCACACAATACCTCATATTTGAATGGCTTGATGCCGTATGACGCGCGACATTGTTGGCTGACACGAAGATCGCTTCCTTGATGAAGACATCCGATGGTGTAGGGCTGGAGGTGAGAAATTGTCGACAGGGCAAACCGCTTGACAACCTCTGCCGAGATGATGTTCTTCTGGCTACCACTATCAACAATGAAGTGCAACAGATTTCCTTTCACCCACATCTGTGAATGAAAGAGGTGCTCTCCTTCCTATGGCTCATTAGGTTCATCGGGCTGGATCTTAGTGGTAGAAACATTAGAACTGGGTTCTGCATCAATGATCCATCTCCCATTTTATTGTTTAGACTCAGTTTCAAAACCTTCATTTTATTGAGAGGCTTTTACCTTAGTCACCAATGTCTGCTTTGAGTGGCAATCAATAATGTTATTCCAGGGGCCCTTATGGAAGCCGCACAACTTCCCGATATCTTTCTTCATCTTCCCATTTTCCTTCTTTGCTTGCGGCTTGTTATGGTTGTCTTGAGGTTTCCCATATTTTCTCTGTCCTTTGTTCTGCGGGTTGTGGCTACCATTGCACTGCTTCTGCTGTGAGGGGTTCCCATACCCAAACTGCCACATCTTTTTTCTAAGCTTCTGCTCAATTTTGACAACATATAGATAAGCCGCGCTTAAGGATGAGATGTCCAAAAACTCCATTTCTATTTGGATGTATCTATGCTGACCAACATGGTACTTGAGCACTGGATGTTGCTAAGAATATTTGATACCTAGCTTCATGCACAAGGTATGGAATACATTGGTAAACTTTGGCACTATTTGGTCTCTTTCCTGCCACAGTGTGGTCCACCTTGTATACAAGTCATCATAACTTCCAACAGGGTAGTATTGTTCCTTAATATCATCCTTGAAGGAACCCCAAGTGGGTGAAACTACAAATAATGTGGATCCCTCTATTTCCTTTGTCTCATAGAAAGTATCCCACCAATATTTGACACGGGGGACGACCTTGAATATCGCAAATGTAATCTTTTCTCTATCGAAAAAGTTGTGGACAAAACAATACCCTTCTAGAAGATTTAACCATTTATCTATGACCTCCACATATATTTGACCTTAAAATATAGGAATATCAAAATTGAGCTGTATCTTGAAGGGGGGGACGCCTTTTCTTGAGGTGGATGTGTCACTTGTTGATAGCCATCGAAGGATTTGTGCAAAGTTTTCGATCATCTTGTTCCTATGTCGCTTAAGGGATTCCTCGAGAAACATTTTGAAAGGATCTCCTGTCCCATCGTATTTCATTTTTCCCTCCATGGACAGTTTCTTGGGCGTGCGAGAGCAGTTTTCCTCAAGAGAAACAAGCTTGATACCCAACTCTCTATACCCTGACTACGTCGAGGACATGCATTAAAAACAATGATAAGGAGAAGACCGCTCTGATACCACTGATCCAGATTCATGAGCGGAATGAAATGAAACCACAGATTTATAATATTAACACAGAGACAGTGAAAAATAATAGAGATACAATAGAACTTGACTTCTATTAAATAAGAAATATGTTGAAAACTATAAAATGCAGACTGAAAACAAGCTTGCTAGAATGGTGGTAGCTTATCTCTGAGAAGAGATGACGGCTACGCTCATTCGAAAGAAGATGAGTAAAATGACGCTCTAAAGGAATTTTTACATTAAACATGAATTCCAAAACCCTATACATCCAAAAACCTAACCCTAGGAGATGAAGCACCAAAAGTCACGTGGGCCCCGTTGGGGTAAGTTAGTACATTAACTTCTCGAGGTTGTAACTTTTGCATATGATCTTCGTTTAGGGCGCATGATAGCTCGTTGGAAAGGTATTGCTGATTAGCTTCATTTAGGGGGCTCAATGAGAGCCTTTGGCTCTCATTGAGGTTCCTGATCGTGAAAAAACATCGTTTAGGCCCTCAAAATGGCCCCAGAAGTTTGGGACCTGAAGAAATGCTAAAAATAGTAATTTTCCAAAATTACTATTTTGAGTCAGTTGGAAAAGGTTGGTGGCCATTGAGATCTTCCTAGATCATGTAGCATTCATGGAAACAATTCAAAAGCTACATGGAGTCCCCAAGATTATTTTAAGTGACAAAGATCCAATTTTCTTTTTTCTTTTTTAACTGTAACGAATATGAATTTTATTTATTTGTAAAAGATAGGAGGGGTCTTTGCCTAGGCAGCCCCATTTACAAAGAAAACAGCCAGCATATTCAACTTATGAGTTACAGCCTTTTCAAGGAATTTGAAAGAAGTTATCGTCATTGATAAATATCTGCCCTTTCATGAGAGAGCATCCTTTGTTCGCCATATGATCCGCTTCGCCATTCAGGTTTCTAAGTATGTGGTAGAACTTGTAGGAGGTGAAATCTTGAAGGACTCTTTTCAATCTGCCCAGAATTTTATTGAGACTAGCATTGTTGAAGAGGTCCTCCGTGTTTATTTTTTTTATAAGAATCTCTGAATCTCCAAAGACTTGGAGGTCTTTAACTCCCTTTTCTCTTGCTATTAGACAAGCTTTGAGGAGACCGAAAATCTCTGCCTGGTTGTTGGTCTTCTGGCCTAGACCCCAGTAGAAGCAGTCTCTTAAGATCCCATCCGAAGAGTAAATGACCCCTCCAGCACCAACGTTCCTGGGATTTCCTTTGGAGGCCCCGTCAAAGAAGATTGTGGTAAGATTTTTGGATCTCCACCAGTTTATGAAACCATCCTCGGGTTCTCTTATTCTCCACTCCGGATTTGCTGTCTGAGGAGCGAGGAGAAGCTTGTGAGGAGAAGGCTCAAGTGGGCAAAGCCATCTCCTTTATTCAGGATGGAGTAGAGAATCTTCTTTGAAGTACTGTTGTTGGGCTGCTTCCAAGAGGAATGCTTTAGCTTCAACTGCAACCTGAAGAGGGGAGTGTCTATTTCCATTAAAAATTTGGTCATTGCGAGCCAACCATAGCTGCCAGCAAATGAATTTGGGGACTGCTGTCCAAATTTTTCGCCAGAAGGATTTGGTGGGGATGCCATGAGGATAGATATTGTTCCAAGAGGCGAACAGTTCTGCAACAGTTCTCTGAGGGAAAGCTGGAACCTGCAAGTCCAAAAGAGAGAGCCTCCATGCTTCCTTGGCAAAATTGCACTCCAGAAATAAGTGTTGGGCTGTTTCAGGGTTGCTTTTGCATAGCTCGCATCTATGAGGCCCTGCAATATTCCTTTTCTCTAGATTGTCTCCTGTAAGTAGTTTGTTATGCACCAATGTCCAGAAAAGGAAATCCACTTTAGGGAGAGCTAGATTGTCCCAGACTAGCTTCCATAAGGCCGGAGAGTGACTGTTGTCTTTTGAATTCTGAAGTGCTTTATATCCTTCTGCTGTGGTGTAGATGCCTGACAGTCCCCAAGCCAATCTGTCTCTCATATGGCAGTTTTCAGGAGTGGCGCCTTCCAACAATTCGACAACGAGATTTTTTTGAGGCGTTAGCCAATCTGGTATGCCGTTGAGATCCCAACCGGCCCATTCTCCCCGGAAATCCCAAATCAAAAGATCATAAAGTCTGTTTTTGCCTGCGCGTGATAGCCATTCTCTGATGTCGGCTATGTTTTCATTCCCCTCCAATGGATCGCTCCCCATTATTTTGTCTTACCACATGTTAATACGCTTGCCATTGCCCGACACTCTGTACATGGATTTATTGAAAAAATTGCTGCTTTTGCAACAGAGTTTCCATACTTGCGTGCTGTTGACAGAGGAATCAAATTGCAGGTTTCTGTAGGATGAATTTTGGGCATATTTAGACAGTAATGTGTTGCTGGTCAGGTGATTGGGCTCATGAGCCATTTTCCAGAGTAGTTTTCCACCCATCGCCAGATTAACAAGGGCGGGATCTCGAATTTGGAGACCCCCCTCTGCTATCGGCCGTCTAACCAGGTCCCAGTTTGCTAAATGCATCTTGCTTTCATTTCCTTTCCCACCTTGCCATAAAAAATCCCTTAATAATTTAGAGATCTTCTCCATGACGTTTCTGGGGGCCAGTAAAAAGGCGGATTGGTAGATTGGGAGCGTGGCCAGCTGAGACTTGATTAAAATGACTTTTCCTCCTTTGGTTAACCAATAGCCACCCAATGCTGCTATCTTTGATTTGATTTTACAAATGATATCATACCATAGCGACCTTCTATTGACTCCATTTGTAATAGGGAGGCCGAGGTATTTAATCCGATCCCAGCTGGCATGTCCTCTAAATACCAGGATGTTCGAGATGTTAATGAGCTCTTGTTGGCCTGTGTTCCAACTGTAAATTTCACTCTTTCTCTCATTGATAAGAGCACTTGAGACTCTACAATAGCTTTTTAGGACCAAATCAAAGACTTTGGCAATTCTGGGGGACGCACCTCCGAGGAGAAGTGAGTCATCTACAAAGAGAGCATGATTCAGAGGAACGACATCCGAGGAGGATTTTAGACCAGGGAGAGAGCCAACAATTCTTTCAGATGAGAGTTTTCTACTGAGGGTATCTGCCATTAAAATATACAGGAAAGGAGAGAGGGGGAAACCCTGCCTGATGCCTCTCTGGGCTTGGAAAAAGTTAGAGGGATGACCATTGACAAGGGGGGCGATCCAAGGGTTATCAATGCAGGCATTTATAAGCTGGACAAAATGGGTCGAGAAGCTGAAGGAGAGGAGAACCTTGATGAGAAAAGAACGATTGACTCTATCAAACGCGTTTTCCATATCTAATTTAATCAACATACCTTTCTCTTCTCGCTTTTTGCTAGAGTGGATTGTCTCTTGGACTTGAATGACATTGTCAAGAATGTGTCTGCCTTCCACGAAGCCTCCTTGGGGGCTAGAGATTAGCCTCTTGAGCAGAGGCTTGATCTTGCTTGCTAACAATTTGGCCAGTATTTTATAGGATGTATTACAAAGTGATATGGGTCTGAATCTGGCAAATGTTTTTGGATTGGAATCTTTGGGGATTAATGCTAGATAAGTGGAGTTGGTTCCTCCACCGATCTTAGCTTTTCTCATGAACCCCTTTATCATTTTTTGAAGATCTCTTTTGATGATGTTCCAACAGACTTTATAGAAATGTATCATGAATCCGTCTGGGCCCGGTGCCTTATCTGATTCCATGGACCATATAACTTTGATGATTTCCTCCTCTGTTACCTCACTGGTGAGGGAAACGCTGTCTTCAGGTCTGATTAGGTGAGGAATATTCGAGAGGAATTCTGCTATTTCTCCTTCAGAGGCCTGAGTTCCCTCACTAAAAATGTTTCTAAAGTGGATGTCCGCTGCAACTTTGACTTGAGTGAAGCCTTTGCTGACCTGGCCCTCTGTTGTCTTTATTTATGAGATGTAGTTCCTGGGCAGTCGGGCTCTATATTGTCTATGGAAGAAGGAGGTGTTCCGATCCCCTACTTTTAGCCATAGACTCCTGGATTTGATTCTCCAATATTCTTCTTCTTTTTGGAAGGATCGATATGTTAAGGATTGGGCTTTTATTTCTTGTTCCAAAAGATCCGCTGTAATCTCTTTTCTTTCCATTTCTATTTGCAGGGTCTCCAAAGTGTACACTGCTTCTTTCCTTATGCTGGTTGGAGTAGGGGCTGGTTTCTCCTTCAGAGCTTGTTTTGTAGCCTTCAGTTTTTGCTCCCACACAAAACTTGAGGACCCTGAAAATGATTTGGCCCAGGCTTCTTTTACAGTTTCGAAAAAGCCTTCTCTCTCTATCCATAAGGGGCTGAAGCGGAAAGGTAGGGGACCTAGATCTTCTTCATCTTCGAGGAGAAGCTGGATCGGCTTGTGATCAGAGGTCAGCTTGGGTAAAATTTTTGTTTTGATTATCTTTTTATCCATAATAAGGGAGCCTTGGACCAGAAATCGATCCAAACGAGCAGAGATATGCTCTGGCCCAGATCTGTTATTAGACCAAGTGAAAAGGCCGCATATGGGACTGAAGTCTAATAGATCCCATTGCTGCAATAGTTTTTCCACAAAGGTCAGCATCAGATCTCTGCTGTTGGAGCCGCCCCCTTTCTCTTTTGATTTCAAAACTATATTAAGATCACCTGCTAGGATAATGTTACTTGGGATATGCTGTTCTAAAAATGCTGAGAGGGAGGCCCAACATTCTCGTTTTTCAGAGTAAGTGATAGGGACATAAATATTAAATAGAGAGATAGTCAGCTTACTTGCACAATGTGTCAGCTCTGTGAAGATCCAATGCTGGGTTTCATGAGATTTGTTTAGCAAAAATGAATCTTCTGTCCAAAGAGTTGCTAGCCCTCCGGAAGAGCCCTTTGAACTTACTGCTTTTCCTGCACTTTTCTTCCACTTTGACTTGCTGATGTCTAGAAGCGCTTGGCCTTCTATCTTCGTCTCTTGGAGCATGAGGATGTCTGAAGGTTCTATTTTATGGAGGTCCATGATTGCTTCAGCTTTGGAGGCATTCCCCAGTCCTCTGCAGTTCCAAGAGGCGAGATTCATGATTTACTTAAAAGGGGGAGTAGGGCCTCCCTTCGAAGGCCTTGATCTGGTGTTTCTTCCGATGGACATTTCTATGGTGGACTGACTTCCTTGGACTTTGAGTCTCTCTGCCTCCTCTTCCCTTAATTCTTTGCAGGATTTCCTGCCTACTCTTCTGGAGGGACGCTCAAAGGCTTCATCCTCTGAAGAACCCAAACTATCCACTGGTTTTTTCCTTGTTACTTTAGTATAAGATGGGTTGGAGGGGCTACCTTGTGAGGCCTCTACCTATATAGCTTCTTCCCCTTCTTTCTTGGGTGGAGGGGCTTCTGTATGTACCTGGTTTTCCTGAGTCGTACCTGCTAGGTTGATCTGAGTTTTTTCTAAGTCATTCGGGATTGCGTCCTTTTCTTGATTGTTCTTGGAACTGCCTGGAGCTCCAGAGGTATGCCCTTTGCCATTCCCTTTTCTTGATGGGCATTATTTTGAACTACTGTCTATTGATCCTCGTTTGTTTTGTCTGCTTGATCCTCTGCTTTTTTATTGCAGTGCTTTGCAAAATGACCGTGACCATGGCAGTGTCTGCATTTGAAAGGGAGCTGTTCGTAATCCAGTTCCTGGATGTGTGTCCACCCAACAACAGTGAGCTTAATTGCTTCAGGAAAACCCTCTTCTAGGTCTACTTCTACATAGATTCGGGCGCATGAGTACTGATCTTTCCTTGCTGCTTGATCTATGTATTTTTCAAGCGCGTTACCAATGATCTGGAAGGTTTTTTGGTTCCACCAGTGGAGTGGAAAATGGGGAAGTCACACCCACACTGGGATAGCGGAGGGGACATCCTGAGAGGGATCAAAATCGGGAGCCCATTTGTTTAGGTACAGGCCTTGTGGTCCCATGAAATAAGGACCATTTCTAAAGATGAGGCTTCTATCATCCGGGTTTTCAAAGACAAATATGAAGAACCCCTTGCCCACAAAATAGCTCTTGACCCCTTATTTAATCAAGGGTGTCCAGTTTCTTTGTGTCCAGTCCTCTACCGATTTTGGGGATGGCCAGAGGCCCGTAAATTGGCCTATTAACCCTCTCTCCGCGAGATTCATAGCAGCTTTGCATGTTTCTTCTTCAGGAAGGGCAACCGTAGGGATCGAATCTAGTTTCTTGACAAACTTCTGCTGACTAGCCGTGGGAGGGCGCTTCGAACTTGCGGCAATCAATGCATTGAATGCAGAAATCTCCGGAGGCGGGTTGAGAGGAGGGGCAGGGCCCCCGCTGGATTCCATGGGAGAGTCTCTGCTAGTGGAGCTCTACATCTGCGGGGCTGTGCAGGCTTGCTCCCAAAAGACCAAGCTCTCCGATCTATCAAGCTGGCAGGGCTTCGACTGAGAAATCCTTTGGAGCAACGTAGAAGGCCGAGGCTGGCCTGCGGCCAGGGGCGCAGTGCTGAGACGGCGGCTAGGTCTTCTTATCGGTCGATGCTCCGTGAACTAGGTCCAGATCCTTCGTTGTGTGTCTGACAAAGATCCAATTTTCACTGGAAATTTTGGGACTAAATTATTTTCTTGTTTGGGTACTCAATTGGCTCACAACTCATCTTACCACCCTCAATCCAATGGAAAAAATGAGATTGTAAATAAACATCTAGAAGTATATCTTCATTGCTTTGCATCCAATAAACATACACAATGGGTCAAGTTGTTTCCCTTGGGGGAATGGTGGTACAACACATCCTTCCATACTTCATAAAAAATGTCCCCATTTCTGGCACTTTATGGATATCATTCTCCATCCATTACATCACCCTTGAAAGGGAATACATATGTTCAAGCAGTGGAGGAACACATAGGGAATTGACAAGAGGTTCTCAAACTATTGAAGTAAAACTTGGTTATGGCACAAAATAGGATGAAGCAACAAGCATATCAACATCAAAATGAAAGGGAATTTGAAGTGGGGGATTGGTTATTTTTGAGGCTACAACCCTATAAACAATTGTTCCTCAAGCAAAAAAATAAGGACACTAAATTAGCACCCAAATATTATGGCCCCTACAATTTTTTGAAAAGGATTGGAAGTATGGATTACAAATTGGAGTTTCCTTCATCTTCACATGTACATCCAGTCTTCCATGTTTCTTGATTAAAGAAGGTAATAAAAAAAAATCCCATTTCAAACTATTTTACCAGAGATTAATGAAGAAGGGAAAACAATACTAGAACCAGAAACAATACTTGAAACAAGGATTAAGCAGCTAATAAATCGATAAATCATGGAGTACCTCGTCAAGTGGAAGAACCTACGAGTGGAAGAGGCAACATGGGAAGATGAGTTCTTCATGCAGGAACACCTGCAATTAGTCAAGTGTTGAGGAAAACACTTGTTTCAAGGGGAGGGGCATGTCAAGACCTAGACAAAGCCCCATTTTATGTGTAAAACTCCTTATTAAGCCCTATATATTGAATTATTACAATTATAATATTATAATTGTACGATGTCTAGATCCCTTCATGGTTACACCCTTTCATTATAATTGTACCCTTTGTCTCCTATATATATACCAAGGAGACCTAGTCTTAGGAGCATCTTATCTCATCTTATATCATATTTTGAATTGGATATATTGTAAAAGGAGGCTCCCCCCTTGAAGTGGGTTGTAATCATTGATTTTTTATCATTTTTAAGGCACTGTATCATAATATATTCTCAGATTTGGCACATGACATTGTCAAAATATGCATGGATGATTTTAATCCATATGGGAATTTATTATAATAATCCTTAACCAATCTAGAGAATGTGTTGAAAATATGTGAGGATATGAATTCGTCACTAAGTAATGAAAAATTCAACATGCTCATGAGTAAAGGAAATGCTTTAGGTCACCACATCTCTTTTAGGGGGATTGAATTAAAACAAGTTGAGCTTAACATAATGGAATAACTGCCTAGGCCTCAAATGCAAAAATGTATCCGAATTTTTCTAGGCCATGCAATTTATTTCCAAAGTTTCATTAAATGTTTTAGAAAATTGGCCTCCCCCTTGTGCACTCTACTCTCCAAAGACACAGATTTCTGTTGGATGGAAGATTGCCAAATAAACTTTGAAAACTTCAAGGAAAAAATTATCTCATCTCGTACATTCCAAGGTCCCAAGTGGAATATTCCATTTCACATACACACAAATTAATTTGATAAGGAATTAGAGGCATTTGTAGGACAACAATAAGACATTAATCCATTTGCAATTTATTTTATCAACAAGAACTTATCTAGAGATGAACTAAACTATATTATTACCGAGAAATAATTTATTGCAATTTTATATGCCATGAAAAGTTTATAAATTATGTTGTTGGAAACCCAATTTTTTTTCCATACAGACCATGCTTCCAACATATATTTAATGAAAAAAAGTGATGTTAATGGCAAGTCTTACCTCCCAAACTAGCAACCTTTGTAGAGGTGCTAACATGGATAAACACAACACAGGAAACACACCACTGTCACCTTAACATAATTTACCGTTCACTTTAGGATAAATCCTTGAAGCCACAGGGGGGTATCTCAATATACATAAATGAGCCTATATAGTAACTCGGGAAAGATTACGATACTAGTCACTTTGAAACACACACCTTGATATATGGTTAGATAGACCAATGTCGATGGAGTAACCAAATGCCTCGAGAATATTCAACTAAGAACTAGGGAAATATATACCACAATATAAATATGGTAAGGAGATAATTAATTAAGTGCTGAGATATCAAATAAATATTCTACAACATAAATATAAATTAACACTTTGAAATCACTCTTAAGGAGGATGAATAAGCGTCTTTTACCACATAATAGTGGGGTTTAACCACAAAAAGTAAGGATGAATGATATAACTAGATTAAATTTTGATTGTATTCTATAAATTGGACTAGATTTGTACTGTACAAAACTTCCATAGTATAATGTAAGATAATTTACACAAAAAATGCAGATTTTGGACAAGGAAAGGTACCTCAAGTGTGCTTAAAAGCACTTGTCACATGATAAACCTTGGGTAATTTGTATAGTGAAATGAGTAAACTATGTAAAATCATCCTAGAAATGAACTATTTCAGGTACTAATGTATAATGAACATGTAGCTAGCTCAAACTTGCAAAAGAAAGTGGTGAATCCCCCCAGGGTTTCATAAAAAAATCTCCAAAATGTAAAATAACGTCTATGGAGCACTTAGGAGATAAATTTAACTATTAGAAAGTGTTATATATTCTTTAAAAAATATACAAAAGTGAAAACATATCTAGGGTAGTGTTAGAGTTCACCTTTTAGGGTTAAACCCTAGCTTTAAGGTTTGACCAATTCCAATTTTCTTTGTTGCAATTTAATTTCCAGAATTGATAAACTTCTTAAATCAGCCCACAAAATGTTAGATAAAACCTTTAAGTGAAAATGTGA
>JASDQU010240503.1:0-22446 GCA_032191745.1 Picea mariana | reverse complement strand
GGGGGGGGGGGGGAATCGATATAGAGTTATTTAAACATTTTTAACCTTCAATAACTAAATAAACATTAACCATTAATAATTTCATTCATCATCACATAAACTCATACACATTGCACACAAATTTTTACATGGAAACCCATTTGGTAGAAAATCACAAATTTTTTTCTTAAGTAGTTTCAATATTTTACAAGCACCAATCTGAAGGAAGCACCCACTCCCTAAGTTTTCTAGAACCTATTGGAAGGAGGAAAAAATCCCCTTAGAATATTTTAAATGATGATACAAGATCAAATCAACCTTCAAATACAATCCCAAATTCACTTCTTAAATTTTCATACAAAATTCCTTAGAATTGTACCCCAAATTTGCAAACTTGTAAGATTCTCCACGAGCTCAATTTTCTGATTCTGATTCTAAAGCTTGGACCTTAGATATTAAGATTTTTTATCCTTCTAATGAAACAAGTGGAATTCTATTTGGACCTACCAATATTAAGATATAACCATTTTATCTCGAACACCTGTTTGGGACTAGTTTGTGGATTAGTCTCAAACCCTAAATTACAACAAGTATAAATCCGTACATGTAATGAATAAAGATTTTAAACTTGTACCAAATATTCTTTGATATATTATATAAAATTACTCCAAGTTTTTCTCCTTGAATCATCACCCAAAAAAACTTATAGCGAAATTGGAAAGATGACTTGTTTTGAAGAACAAAACCCTAGTTTTAAAAACCTCTACTTCCACTGAGTATAACTCCAAACCTATAATGAGTGAAGACATAAAATGCATACCCAATATTCTTCACTATCTCTTCTAAAATACCTCCATTTTTCTCTATTTGAATCATTCTATAAAAAAATTTCTATCAAAAATTCCAAGATGACCTTCAAAGAAAACCCTAGAACAAATCATCACAAGACTTCATCTTCCCTTGGAATTTCTCCCTTCTTCACTTAATCTTCCCTTGGAAATTTTCTCCTCTTCCTTGGATAGGTAGAATTAGTGTGATGTAAATTCCGAATGAGACTACTCTTATTTATATGAGTATTCTCCACATGACGGGTTGCGACCAAGGGTCACACCTCTTCCTTAAGGATGGTTGACCTTAGGAGATTCTTCTCTTGGCTTTAGGGGCTTCTTCACTTGGCTTTAGAGGCTTATTCAATTGGATTATTCAAGGCTCCATTTGTATACAACTCAAATTGGGCATGTGGAAACAACCACATGTTATCTCATCTCGTGAGGGCCATTCTTAAAAGCTATTCCATAAGGGGACCACTTTGGAGTTATATACACTTATGTCAAGGATGATTCAAGGATATTCAAGGATTATTCAAGGATTATTGAAGTGGATAGATAATAATCACTTTTAGGGGATTATAGAATTTTATTTAGGGCTTATTCTAAGGTTGACATCAATGACAACCAATTTTCCAACACCATGTGGGGTAAAATAGGTGTGCTAAACCATGGGTGTGACAACCCTTACAAATAAATATCACCTTTACATAGAAAAAAAAATAAGTGATTAGTTAGGGCTCTTGTAAATGATGTATCCTAGTAGATCCACCTCAAAATATGCTCAAATACCTACCTGGGACATAAAAGGACATGCTGCGACCATCCACCTAAGGGGATTTGGGCTACCAACTAAACAACACTTGTACATAAATCGTCCCAACATGGCCACATACAAATAAATCATCACACTTTGGGCTCATCCTAGTGGTCACATCTCATGAAAAAATGTAGGGTACACTACAAATAATTTGAGGTGTAATAACATGATAATTAGATGGCTCTTACTACTACATGGATTTTATCTAATAATCACTGACAAACCAATTAAGCATAATGTTGTTGCACATTTCCTATCAATACTCAAAATTACTACAAATAATGAAGTTATGGATGAAAAATTTCCATATGAGCACCTCTTTTCAATATCCATAGAGACTCCTTGGTTTGCCAACATATCGAACTACCTATGTATAGGGATATTTCCTCAATACTTCTCTTATTGAGCACTTCAAAATTGTCAAGAAAAGTGCCACCTATACATGGATAAATGGCTACTTGCTGGCCCTTGGTTATGCAAGGAAGCAAAGATTAAGGAAGAAAGGTGAAGTATGAATTGCATGGAAGGCACATAAATCAAGGAAGGGTCAAAGTGGGTAAAGAAGCGGAAAGAAGGAGCGAAGTAAAGGAAAAGCTAGTCGTTGGAAGAGAAGATCAAGGAAGATAAAGCATCAAGGAAGATAGACCATGGAAAACTCAACAAGAGGAAGAATACATCAACAGATACTTTGGAGCACCTCATGGAAAAGAAGGAGGAATAGGTTGGCGAAGCCTTGAAAACACGGGTCAAGTGGACCTAAGGTTTTGACACCTAGACTTCGGTCTAAGGTTTTTTGAGGAAGTCATGAAATGTATAAATAAATGTCTAGGAGAGTCGAGAGGTTGGCTCAATTATTGGTTGTTATTCATTGTTGTTTCTATTGCTGTGGTTGAGAGAAATATTGAGTCTGTATTTTGGATCTTCAGCTGGGTGCGAAGATCAACCCTACAGCTGGGTGCACAGGGAGGGAAGATAAAGAGAGAAAGAGAGAAGATCTGCAGCTAAGTGCACAGATAGAACTGTATGTTTTCATCTAATATATCAAGAAACATAGTTCTGTGGATGTATCCCTAGGGAGAGGGTGAACCACATATATCTTATTGTCTTTGCGGTTGATGCTATGTTATTTTTCATATGATATACTGTTACTACATTTTTGTGTTAGATCAGAGATATAACTTTGCGAAGTAAGATTAAGAGTGGTAAAGAATATCTAGATTTTTTTGCGTTGTGTTTTGGAATCACTTTGCATTTCCTCTGGTTGTAGACACATGTGTCCTGCAACCCCCTATTGCTACTTCGGGTGAGACTTCATCTGCTTCACAGGTGTTGCCGAAAGGGCCAGTAGTTAGGGTTTGTTGGTGCACTGTAAGAGTTGAACCCTGGGTTTGACCCTGTGCCAACATGAGTTCTCATCCAATTAGGGGATGATGGCTGCGAGCATTTCATTTACTACATCAGTAAAAATATTTTAGGACCACCCCTGAAGTACAATCATGAAGAAAAATTCACCCTCGCAGTTGTCCTCACAGTCCAAAAACTACGTCATTATATCCTGCTACGCACTACCAAAATCGTGGCAGATTCCAATCCCATGCAGTACTTGCTTAGTCACTGACAAATTAATGGAAATTTTTCTTGATGGATCGTCATCCTTCAGGAATATGACCTAGAGTTTTCAACTCCCAATAGAAAAAAAAAACTTTTTCTCGCCGAACTCATCACGACGTTTCCAACCGACTTTAAAAGTTCACTCATCAATACAGATTTCCCCGATGAACACCTCTTCTACATCCCTTCGGATGACCAATGGTATGGAGACCTTCTCGTCTACCTTTAGACATAAAATTTTGGGTCTCATCTCTCGCAAGATGATTGTTGGCGCCTCCGCCATCAATCCCCTCGGTACCTCCTCATCGATGAAATTTTGTATCAACGTTGGGTCAACACCATACTCCACTGATGTTTGACTATTGACGAAGAAGACATAGTCTTGAACGATTTCCATAGAGTCGTTTGCAACGACCACCTCTCAGGTATTTCCACCACCCAAAAAATCATTCGAGTAGGATACTTCTAGCCCACATTGTTTCATGATTGCATCCACACTGTCAAGCGATGCAAAAAATGCTAGCTTTATGCAAACAAAGCACAAGTGCCACTCGCTCTTCTACATCCAGTCATCACCATCGAACCCTTTTGCAAATGGGGCATAAAATTCATGAATTGCAACCCTTTGTATGTTAATGGACACAATTACATCGTCGTGGCAGTAGATTACTTTACCAAATGGGCCAAAGCCATGCCTACCTTCAACAATAACACTGACACAACAATGTGTTTTTTATTCAACCACATCATTACCCATTTCGGGTTTCCACTATAGTTAGTCTCTGATCATGGTAAGCACTTTGAGAATGATATCTTCATCAAAATCTCCTCAAGGTTAGGCTTCTCGCAGGAGTTTGTCTCCCCATACTACCCTCAGTCCAATGGACAGGTCGAGGCTGTTAACAAAGTCCTCAAAACCATGTTCTAACGCACTGTCAACAAACATAAGACCAACTGGAATCATATGTTGTTTTCAACATTATGGGCTTATCACACAACAATCAAAACTGCCACCAGTTTTACACCGTTTCATCTCGTCCATGGGATTGAAGCCACCCTCCCCATTGAGTGCGAAATTCCCATGTTGTGCACCGCCATCAAGCTATTATCTGACATTGCTCCAATGGAGCAGTGATTGCTCCACTTAAAGTCGTTGGATGAAGATCGTCGGTCTTCCTTGCAAAACAATGAGGCATCTAAGAAATGGTCGAAGGCCACCTTTGATCACCATGTCAACCTTCACTCATTTAACGAAGGAGATATCATCCTAGCCTACGAAATCGCTCACGATACCCTTGGTCATGGGAAATTTGAGTCATTATGGCATGGACCCTACATCATCTAACACTGCCTCACTAAAGACGCATACATCTTGGCCTCTCCAGAAGGATATCATCTCAAAGAACCCATCAACGGGTTGTACTTAAATAATTTTTACGCCCGAGCGTAGTCATTCTACCCTAGGATTTTTCTTTGTACTCATTTTTAGAGGTTTTTAGTATTCTTTTTTTGCCTCCACTCCTCATATCTAATCTACCATTCATGTTATTGACAAATTTCTCCTCCATATACCTACCACATCGGTTACATTGAAGGAGCTAGCCGTTGGACACAAAATCTTACTTCGGCCGCTTGGGTCCTCTACACCCCCTCACATGAACTGCTCCACTCCAACAACATATGTTTGGGATCAACAACAAAAAACCAAGCAGAATACACAGCCTTCATTGACCTCCTCGCCGATGCCAGTCACCGCCACATTCGTCACCTTAGCGTCTTATTATATTCCCAAATTGTCATCCTGCAGCTCAAAAACATATATTGTGTTCGTGATCCATGCCTCTTTCGCAAATACCTACAAGTTAGACTCTTATCTCGACATTTTGATTCAATTACATTGACACGTATTCCATGAAAATTTAATAAAATAGCAAATAACATGGCTAACCTAGTGTTAGATTGGCATTTATCACATCAAGACATCATCACACATACATAAACCAATGAACATTTGTCACAACATATATATTAGACATCATAAAACATCACAAAAAAAACATCACATATAGACATCACAAAGATCCTAGAAAGGTATATCCATATATATATATATCAATCAATGTGTCATCAATGTTTACAAAAAAGTACAACATGTACATCTCTCATAGGCAAGTGAGCCCCCCCCACCCCTATGAGTACAAAATGGTTACCCCCTACCCTATACACTAGGTGTCAAACTACCCTGTACAAAATGGGATTGCGGGCCTATATCAATACAAAAATATACAAAATAGCACTCATGGTGCCCCCAGAGCCTTGCCACTAGGTCCTCTGTTAGCAGGAGGTGCCCCACCAATTGGGTGTCCTCCAGGTCCAGGAGCCAACCGACCAGTCATCGCTGCCCCCGCTATAGATGTTCTATAGATCAGGGTCTGCAGCTCTGTAGGGCCACCCACACACTGCTCTACGAATCTTTCATCTTGAATATGGGACCACATTCCCTATGGAACACCCTGCAATACCACCTCCAATTGATGTCAGAAATCATCTAACCCCCCGTCGGCCTCTACTTGAGGAGC
The DNA here is from genome assembly GCA_032191745.1 of Picea mariana. Classification (NCBI taxonomy): domain Eukaryota; kingdom Viridiplantae; phylum Streptophyta; class Pinopsida; order Pinales; family Pinaceae; genus Picea; species Picea mariana. Next base: position 16,630 of record JASDQU010240503.1, on the reverse strand, counting down.
ATGCGATGGCCCTGCACCTCAATCATCAAACCTGCATCTCCGGTTGGTTCTCACCTCATCTACTGGCCTCGCACCAGCCTCATCCCTCCAACGTCGCTCTCCCACCCATGGCTCTACCCACAACAGTCTCACTAGCCCCTGGTGAGCCAACTCTCCAACCACCTCTACCTCTCGGCCTCGCGGCCCGACATATGAAAACACAAAAAAAATGATAGAATCAACATCCATACATATAAAAATATGCTACACTATCGAAATCACAAAAAATAAGTGCACCAACATACCTCTCTGGTCCCAATCCTCTCTAGGAGGTAAAACCATATTCAGGTCATGCCGAAAGTCCATCCCACCATATGGGAACCATAGTATAATCTGTGGAATATGGCACCACACATGCACCAATGTGGCCATAAAATAGTGTCCACCCTCCCCCCCTCCATGAAATACCAAAATCGATGCCCACCGCATCTCACGTGGTCCTGCAGCTGACAACAACACTCTAGGGTGCAACATGGGCACCCTCTCCAGAAACCATGCCACCAAGATAGATCCAAAGGAAAAATCACCGGAGTCGGTGGTCCGAAACCAGTGAATCTGCCCCATCATCTTGTCATGCAACATCAAGCCCCAGGCAAAAAAATCCCCATCAACGAATCTCTGCATAATCCTCAGCTAACCACCACTGATCTGCTAAGTAGCTAAGGATCCGTAGATCCTCACAATCATTGCTACGATGCACTGATGTAAGAGCGTATCCATCGCATCAATACGGATGACCGAACCTAACATCATGTTCGACCCCGAACAATAAACCCATGCCAATTCTATCAAACGTACATCCCCTGGCAACTGGGGATCAACATATAGGGCCATTCCCTGAAAAGGGAGCCTCGTCAAGAAATATACATCCTCAACAGATGAGAATGTCAACAGCTACCCTCACACAATGAAGCATTACAGATCAATGCTCCTCATCGAAATCATATACTAAATAAGGTACTCCTGTGACCGTATCAGTGGGCAATCGAAGAACTTGAGAAGCTCACAAGCTGCCAAGAGTCTCTGAATGCTCGAATCCTCTCTCATCGCCTCCCTGAGGCGCTCCCAGTTCTGCTCCCTCCAGTGGACTGGCATGCTGAACTGATCACCTGCATTCACACAGAAACCCTTGGTCAACAATCATGATTTATCAAAAACCAACAAAATCAAACTTTCAAACAACCCCTCAGCTTGGGCTCAAGTGCACGACTGTCACCCACATAGGCGTGCACATATGCACACTTGTTCTTTGCACAGCTGCGCATCAATGCACAGCTGTAGGAGAAACATATGTGCATCAATGTGCAACTGTCACACCCATAGGTGCACACTCATGTGCACATGTTCTCTATACAGCTGCGCATTGATGCACAATTTTATGAGAAACAACAACGCACAATACACAACTGTATTTCGAACAGGCGCGCATCACATGCACACCTATTTTTCCCAACCATGCACCCCCATGCACGGCTATATTCATCATAGGCACACATCATGCATGGGAAAGGGAATTATACCCGTGCATCTCAGTGTGGGTATCCTTCCTTCTCCCGTGCATTATGGGGTCCACCCCTACAAAAAACCCTAGTACGGCCATTCGTACGACCCTACCCAAAAAATATAAACTAGATACTGTGCATGAGGATGGGACCACTAACCTGGCTCTCACAACTCCTAGCTCGGTCGACTTGAAATCCTGTAATCTCCAAATCTCCTCTAAATCCTCCCATCAACTCACTATGGCAGCAGGTACAAATGAGGTGGCATTGTGGGCCCCACAACCATATATAGTCCCTTTTGCCAAACTTACACACTTAGTTACAGGAGCTCAGAATCTCTGTTTTTCGATCCATCTTCAGCCATGGGATCAGGGTCCCACCGCCTACACAGTCACATTCCCTGGGTTACCATCTGCACTCATCCCTGGGGGATCCTTTTTCTTACATCATGTCCAGGTACGCATGCTCATGTTCAAAATCATCAAATAACTGTTATATGTTCTTTTATCTTCAGATATTGTTCACGTCAGGTATTCGGTTTTCATGTGTGTAGGTACTTGGTCATCACAACTCAGCGCAACCCCTTCAGGTATATGATCGACACTGGGATGTAATAATTCCCTTTGAATATCAATTTCATGTCCCAGTCACACCATCCGACATTCTCCTTTAGGGTCCCTACATCCGGCTCTACTGTACTATCACCTCTGTTGCATTTTGGTACGGTCACCCTGTAGCACTCTCCCCCACATGAGTTGTCCCATTCATAGTCCCATTTGGCACTATGACACTCATGCTGCTTTCACCCCCTAGGGATGGGAGTCCTGATAGTCTTACACATTTCTGAGAATCAACCACATAATCCTTCTCATCATTTTGCTAGCTTTCCAAATGAACTCCCAGGTTACCTCATCATGGTTCCATTTTGACTGTGCCTCCACAGTATCATTAAACCTCCATTCATCCACAATTATTTTTCCCATCTGCAGATTTCCCTCCATTCATTTACCTCATACAAAAACCCACCCATGGGGCCGCCACCCTCCACCAGTTCTCCACACACCTTGTGCCCTCACAGGCCAAGCCATATTGCATTGGGGCACCCATTTCTGTATATGTGTGCTCATTCCAAATTATTCTTTATTCATTTGGTAATTGTAAAAATCCTTTGTTTCCAACATTTACTTAGCTTTTGTCATCACCCTTGACAACCTTCTTTTTTCTGGCAAAGCAACCCATGTCGCCCTTGGTTGGGGAATTCACTATCCTCTACTCATGTTGACACCTTCCATAAACCTTGAGTATCCCACAGTCCATGTACTCCTGATCTCTAAGTTTGTCCACTTTGTCACGCATCTGGCACAATTTAAACCCATGTCTAGTCATCCCCCTGATGCTAGATACAGTTTCATGATTGCTTCCAATCACCCTTCAAACATACCCCCAAACAAGGGATGTATTGAGTCTCACCGCATCTTGACTTTGTTCATGTTCCTTATCAGTTCCCGATCTTATCTAGTGGATTTCATGAAGCCCTTTTGCTTCTTGGAGTCACATCTCCCTTTTTATCGACGTCAGCACAGTTTCCAGAAAGGCGACACTATCTTGACTCTCATTACCTTTACAATGAGGAGTCTTGGATGAAACAGAGAGAACCATCACTTCTCTCTGTTGTCATTGACCTCCATAACATTCGACTTCAACACAATCTCATGTTAGGGTGGGTCTTACTATGCGACTATTGCAGTTGTTTTGTACTAGACGATGAACTCTAAATTTATTAGGCCATCAATGCCTACAAGCCATTGACACTTCTTCTAGGCGTCCTTGCCTCTTTCCAAAGTATGTTCACCGTCAGAATTGTCATCTGCCATTATCAAACCGCCCCAGAGGGCGCTGGAGTTATCTACATCAGCATACAACTTCCATTACTATCTTACATTTTTGAGTTACATGACATGAGCATGGGGCATGCTCGCCTTGTTTGTATACATATTTTATTCCTCTACCTAGAGAAAGGTTTGTGTCCCACAATTTCCCCTCTCGCTAGGACGGATCACTCTTGCAGTTCCTATCAATACTCTTCCTTACAATGGTACTCTCAATAGAAGAAACATTGATGTATTTTGGCTATACGTATGCTCCTAATCTCACACATCATGGGGCATCTGTTATCACTAAAATTTCGTCTGCAACATCACATGCAAATGGTTACAAAAATACAACATCTCCAAACACCTATTAGTTCACCCGCAACACCAAAAATTCATTCCCAAGGGGAAAAAACTATACAACTGGTCAAAAAATTGACATGTGCTGAAACACTAAAGGAAGCGCGCACACAGTGCGCAGGCCAAAGAAGCCTGTAGTGCGCAAAATGCACCATATGCGCGACTATGTATGAGAAAAGCCACACACTCCTATGAATGACGCATTTATGGTTCTTGTTGGCCCCTCACCCACTTCTGGACCATCTCCCAACTTGATTTGACCCTCAAATCCAAGTTGAATCTGAATGGGGGGCTGGTCAAAGACCTAAGGGTTCCCTAAAGGGCCCCTTGTCCACACTAAGAGCTGATTGGATATTTCCTCAAAGACATGATATAAATGGAGGCCATGGGTGCACTAATAATTTAAGAATCTCATAGTATTGTTATTCTGCCTCAATTCTCCTCCAAGGATCCTATTTTCTTCTAGGAGAATTCTAGAAACATCTCAATAAGCTATTCCTCTCACCTCTTGAGGGAATAGGCTTGGATTTCTTCACCATTTGCTTTCTAGTTTATCATTGTAAGAAGAGCTCTCAAATAGGGGACTCAAGAGCCCTCCCAAGGAGGAAGAGGGGATCCATAAGTCCTTCTTTCTCTACGATGTTTGTCAACTAATATAGTTATCCATTGGTGGCATAATATTGGTCATTTGGTTGTTTGATTTTGGTTCAAAGTTTCTTATGCATTTTAGTTTCATTTCCTTAGTTATTTATTTAGTTGTTTGTTTATTTCATGTGATTGGATTGTTTAATTCATACACTAACCTTTGTCTTGTCTAGCAGGCTCAACTAGACTTGTAAGTGCCCTTGTTTTGATCACCCAAGTGACAAAACAAAAACAACATAAGGGTACACAAAACCCTTCACTGATGCCTCCAGATACAAAGGGGAAAATGGAAGAAAAGGGGAGAAATGCATGTACTTTCACAAAGGATTCCATCCAGAATCCGCATGCATGCAAAAACAAATATATCTAATGACTCAAATACTTCAGAAAAACAACCTTGGAGATCACATCCCTGAGGGTGCTAAGAAGAAGAAGCCAGAAGATCATAATCCCAAGAAAGGAAATTCTAGCCATGCCTTGATTTCCATCAACTCCTCTCCCGATGCTTGGATTGTATATTCGGTAGAATCACATCACATGGCTTCCTAAAAAGAAATATACTCTTCATTGGATGCATGCAAAGGTCCTCCTATTTTGATGAGGGACAATTCTTCTGTTGACGTCATCGACAAAGGAAGGATTGAACTCACCAACAGAAGCTTCGAGAATGTGTTGCACATTCCCAAAATTTTTGTCAACCTTCTCTCCATGTATCAAATGATGGATTTCGACACCAAATGTCGTGGACATCTGTGACATGCAAACCAACTCCATGGTTTCTACCGGTGAGGTAAATCATCAGTCTAGATTGTATACATTTTCTGAATTCATTGAACCTGATTATGCTTACTGCTTACTCATGATGATGAAAGTAGTAGGATATGGAAAGAAAGGTTTGGACATTTGAATCTCAGATACATGTAACAACTTAGCAATATAATATTGGTTGATGGTCTACCATGCATCCATTTCTCCAAGGGAGTATGTGAGGGATGTGTTCTTAGAAAACACCCTCAAGAGAAATTTGACAAAGGAAAGTCTGAGAGAGATTCCATGCCTTTATATCTGATCCACAGTGACCTTATGGGTCCATTTTGCATCCATCTATCAACAAAGCGAGGTTTGTTCTCATTTTTGTTGATGATTTCTCACATTTTACATGGATCTACTTTCTTAGGAAAAAATCCGAGGTCTTTCAACACCTCAAAGATTTCAAAGCCTTGGTTGAGACATATTCTGGAAAGAATATCAAAGTCCTCTGAACTGATAACGGGGAAGAGTATGTCAATCATGAGATCCATAATATTTTCCATGAGGCAGGGATCCAATGGTAGCACACAGTTCCCTATACTCTGCAACAAAACAAAGTTGTTGAGCAGAAAAACAGATCTCTAAAGGAGGTGGAATCTTGCATGCTGCATGCAAAGTCACTACCACAGAGAATATGGGATGAAGCACTTAATTGTGAAAAATACATCCAAAATAGATCTCCCCATACATATTTCAAGTATAATATTCCCTACGAGGCTTGGAGCGGCCTCAAACTGAAAGTGTCCCACTTTCATATTTTCGGTTCATGTGCATGGGCCCGGATTCCATCTGAAAAGAGGAAGGCACTTGATCCACAAAGAATTGAGTGTATTTTTGTTGGATACCCTGACAGTGTGAAGGGATATAGGATTATTGATATTTCCTCAGATTGGCTCATCATTGAGTGTAGTGTCCAATTCGAGGAAAGTGTCTTGCATGTACCTCAATAGTCGCATGTACCTCAACAGTCGCATTCATACACCTTCATTCTTCCACCTGTCCGAGATGATGAGCATGAACATGCAGAATCTTATTTAGATGAGAGTTTTGATTTAGAGAACTCAGATGATTTAAATTCATAGTCAGTACAGTCAGATGCAGAGTTAGAGCATCCAGATGTCATTGCAGAGCCAGAGCAGAGGCCCAAGTGGGCACAAACTACTCTTCAGGATGCAGTGGATATTTTTGGTGATCCAGTCGATACTAGGAGGAGTCGATATAATTTCTAGGAGCCTCATGTTGCACTCACTTCCACTGAACCATTTCCCTCCATGCATATTTTCTTGGTTCAGTATTCAGATCCACAGTCTTATGGCGAGGCTGCTGGAAATGCCTTTTGGGAATCCGCCATGCAGGAGCAGTACAACTCCCTCCTCAATAACAAGACTTGGGATTTGGTTCCCTTTCCTTCTAGGATGAAACTTGTCAGATGCAGATGGGTCTACAGGACCAAGAGCACAACAAATGGACAGATTAGTAGATACAAAGTCATGCTTGTTACCAAAGGCTTTCAACAGGTTCATGGTATTGACTATGATGAGACCTTCACTCCAGTAGAGAATATGGATTCCATACAATTGGCACTTGCCATTGCGGTAGCCAAGGGATGGGAAGTCCATCAGATGGATGTGAAAAATGTATTTCTTCATGGTGATCTCTCTGAGGAGATCTACATGGAGTATCCCTAGGGATTTATGCAAAACTCATATTTGGTCTGTCGACTGAAGAAGTCCCTTTATGGCCTCAAGCAGGCTCTGAGGGAATGGTATGCCAATATGGACTCCTACCTACTATCATATAACTTTGTACATTGTAAATTAGACCCAAATGTCTACATGCTCATGACGGTTGATTCATTTCTACTCTTAGTTATGTATATTGATGATTTGTTGATCACCGGTTGCTCGATTTCAACAATTGCTATAATAAAGAGGATTCTACATGACAGGTTTTGATGACGAACATGGGTTCGCTACACTTCTTCCTTGGACTCGAGATCAATCAGGATGCATCATAATCAAACTGTCTCAGGCCAAGTATGCACAAGATCTCCTTGAGAGATTTCACATGAAAGACTACAAGTCTGCTCCGACTCCTTTCCTGTTAGGAGTCAAACTTGAGGATGGCAGGGAGACTCCACTGGTTGAAAGTACACTGTATAGACAACTAGTGGGGATCTTGTCGTATCTCACACTCTCTAGAACATACCTCTCTTATGTAGTTGACGCAGTTTCCAGGTTCATGCAGGAGCAGTATGAGCTACATTGGAAGTATGAAAAGCGTATCCTTCGATACATACATGGCACCATCACCTTTGGGATTCACTATGTAGCAGAATCTACATTAGATCTCATCGGGTTTACTGATTTTGACTAGGCTAGCAATAACACTGATCGCAAGTCCACATCTGGTTACTCACTTAGTCTTGGTTCCAAGCCTATCTATTGGTCGAGCAAGAAGCAAGCTGCCATTGCTCTATATTCAGTTGAGGAAGAGTACAAAGGGGTAGTTAACATAACCATTTAGGCTATGTGGCTACAACATTTTCTCACTGAGTTGGGCATTCAGTTTCATCTGTCGATCATCATATGGTGTGACAACCAGAGCACTCTGAAGTTCTGCAGAGATCCAGTTTAGAGGCAACAAACGAAGCACATAGAGATCCACTTGCACTACATCTGAGACTTAGTACACGAGGGGATCATCGATCTACAGTTCTGTCCTTCAATAGAAAATACAACATACATCTTCACCAAGTTCCATTCTCTGCGAAGTCGTCTTGGAGTGAAGGACACAATTGCCTACAATTTTTAGTTCTTATTTTTACATACATTGTACCTTGAGGGGGGGTTTTTCCCATGAGGTTTTCCCTCTTTCCTCACTTTATTTCAATGTAACTTTTATATTTGGGTACCTAACATGGCCTCCTTGCTGGGACCCATTCTTTATTTTCACCATAGTGATGTTCAGGGGATGTTGGATTTAATTCACACACACCTAGGATTTATTTTTCCTTGTTTATTAGTCATAATTAGTCATTATCTAGTCTCCTATATTTTAGGGGAGAATATTCCACCTGGAGAATATTCTCTTCAGTTGGCACTTTAGTTTGACTACTTGAGTTGAGTCTAGATGTTGCATTGGTATTGTCACCATGCAACATTGGGATCATCACCATGCTAATGCACACTTGCCTTGGTTTCATCGCCATACTGGCGCATTACCCTTGATTCCTTGATCTACTCCTCACTACACTATGTTTCAGTCAGTTAACTGAAGACTAGTTGACTAGTTAACTCAACTAGGTGGCAGTTCACTCCCGTAACTTCCTGAGAGACTAGACTAGGTGGCAGTTCACTCCTATAATTGTTGGTGTGTGTCTAGATCACTCTAGACCACCACTATGGCACATTGTTTCTCCTCTAGTGTGCATTGATTAAGTTATACAGAGTACATCATGTGTAAATTATTCATTATTCATACAGTTAATGAGAATTCTTCCATTCTTTCTCTCCTTCTTTCTCAAATTCTCTCTGCAAATGTGTGTAGTATTTTCTAGATAGATCTATTATGTGCAAGTTCAACACATTTATAGTCTTCACTGAAATTATGTCGTAGTTCCCAGTAGAGAACGAGGATAACAAAGTTATTGACTCATTTCCTTATGAGCGTATATTCCTTATCTCTTATACTGACCCTTGGTATGAAGATATTGATTGCCACAATGAATTCTTTAAAAGTGTGATCCATCTCTCTCTGGAATGTTGCACCTGCATTTTTAAATCCGAATGGAATTATGGCATAAGCGTAATTTGCCCATGGTGTTCAAATGTTTTTTTTGGTCTATATTCTTCTGCCACAAGCACTTGGTTATACCCTGAAAACCCATCTAACATATACATCAATGTATATCCTGTAACTTGCTATAGAAGAATTTTCATATTCAACAATGGGTAATTGTCTTTTATGTTGACTCAGTTAAGATCCCTGAAATCAACACACAAGCGGATTTCACCAGTCTTCTTCCTCACCACTATTGGATTTGAAATCCAGTATGAATGTCTAATAAGAGAAATTATACCATCATTATTTAATTTCTTAATTTCTATCTTCATGAGAGGCTTTATCTTGGGATTTATTACTCTAAACTTTTGTTTGAATGGTTTGGCTCCTTTCAGAGGTATGGTATGTTGGAATATTGATTTATCATATTCTTTTAAATAATCATAACTCCATGCAAATACATCTTGAAAATATTTAAAAAGATGGGTATATTGATCAATCTCTTATTTAGTGCATTTGGTACCCAAGTTTATATGATTTGGTGATTCAGGAGTACCGATGTTTATCTTCTGTGTTTCTTGGACCTTTTTGATAGAGGGTTTTTCCAATGGTTTTGAAATGGTCATCTCTCATAAAGAGGGATTCCAAACTGATATCCTTTTTTGGGGAAATTTTATGAATTTGTTCATGAACTTCTCCCTGTAAATTATGTTCTTCTACTAGATCAACTTTAGTTATGGGATCATCATTTGTAAGAAAATTTCCAACATGCTCATCATTTTCAAAAACTTGTAAATATTCATGATTATCTAGAATTGATGGTCGAAAAATAGTCTTTAGATGATAAGTGCCTTGTCCTTGACAATATTCTGTGTTAAAAGGGGATGTAGACACTGCTATTGCATCGACATTTTGATTCTTTATCTAGGAATAAAGGATATTTTGAAAGAGTTGAAATAATCCATGAGCTCCGAAACCCATTTTGCATAACATTTTAACTTTTTTCTTTTTTACCTTATATTTCTTCTTGATGTGATTAATAATCAGTTCTAAATCACCAGTGATCAGTAAGTTCTCAACTTTCATTTGAATGGAAATAATCATACCTTGAATTAATCCTTCATATTTTGCCTTGTTATTTGTGCATGGAAATTCAAGTTTGATTGCATGTGGGTGTATAACAACTTAAAGGATTTTAAAAATGATTCCTGCTCCATTTCCATATTTAGAGCATGCACCATCAAAGGACATCTTCCAATAGCCTTGAAAAGAGTTCTCCTTTTCTTGTTTTGGAATGATGAGTTGCTCTAAATAATAATAAAAAAACATAGTTTCCTATTCCAGCGTCAAGATAATTCCTCATCAACTCGTTCTCTTTTTTCTTGAAAGAAACATGTTTTCTAACTTCTATGGGAACTCTAACCATTGTTCCATTCTTGTGAGGAAACATCATACAAATTCTATCATTCATGATATAGCCACCAGTCATCAAACACCAATATTTGCCAAGACCAACTCCATATGCTGGAGGAAGATCTACCACTATAATAATCAATAATGTCGAGATGTGAGGAGATACAATTATCCATGCAAATAAATATTTAATCTCCCCATAGGATGGGACTTTTCTTGAGTCAATAACATAAATGCTTTCTACAGTCTCATAGTGCCTCGTACATTCTATTCCCAATGCTTTCATGACTCACAAAGGCATGATGTTGTTGATAGCCCCACTATCGATCAGACAATTATGCAACATTGGTGATATAGAATGGTGGAAGTTTTCCTCTTGGCTTAGTTGATGAATATATTTGTTGTTGTTTCGAGTTTATAATTGCAACCTCCATTCTTGTATATGAATCATCAAGTATTCTTAACAAGTTTTCCCTTTGTTGTGGTATCTTGACTACCTCCATAAAAGGAAAATTGATTATGAGTTTGGACAAATTATCTATTACATTATAGGTCATTAGTTGTGGAGTTTTATCCCGTTTAACATCAATTTTTTGCTTTGTTTTTTTTGCTTGATTTGTTTTAATCTTTTCCTTTTCTGGATTTTCTTTTGATTTAAACTTGTCAGCTTGTGTTCTTGTTTGGAAAACATTTTATTACAAGATTTCATACACTTATTTCTCATTAAAAATGTAGAAAGAGGATTCCCCTTCATCAGTCTATATTGATTCTAAACTTTCATCTTGGATGATATTTGATTCTTGATGAAGATCTTCAAAATTCTCTTCCTCAACAATTTCTTCTAACACAAGAGCATTGGGGTTTGGCACTTTGGGTTCTCTTGGCCTTTGTTATTTATTTCTACCATCATTTATTATCCTCTGCTCTTGGTTAGGAATTATTTTTTTTTCTTGATCAAGAACTCTTGGATTTTGAACTACTGGAATGAAGTTTTCATCTCTCCTTAATCTCATTAGCTCATTTTGCATCTGTCGAATAGTCCTACTCATTTGAGCTATTTCCAATATTTTCTTTGTTTCTTGGGTCGTAGCTGGATCATTCCTTACATTTGGGATAACATCTTGGTAGATTCCTCCACTAATTCCTCATTTTTCAATATTCTTCGAGGTTGATGTTCCTTGATTTTCTATAGTAAGGTTATTCATTTTCCTTTGAACTTTTCCAAGGATAATATCAATGTCAACATTTGTTTCTATAATAACTTCTTCCATTTATGTTGATTTTCTCATAGTTGCATCTAAGTCTTCTATTTGGGTAGTTCTAATAACATATTTTACATTTTACGGCATGAAATTCTTATAACATCTGAGTATAACTAGATTATTTGGTTTTTGCTCTTCTAGAATTTGGCTTATCATCTTTGATTCTCTCTCCCGTTTTCAAATGGATTTGGGTGAACTACAGGAGCAATGTATGGTATACAATTGGGGGTGCATAAATGGTCATGAACATAGTTTCCAAATCATCAAATGATGAAATTCACTGGGCATGAAGAGACATGTACCATTCGTAGGCCAGACCTATCAAAGTCTGTAGAAAAACTCTCACCATTAAATAATCATGTTCTATTATATGTATTTCACACATAGAAAAAAATTGGTCGATATGTCTCTTTGGGTCCATCACTCTATCTCCTGAAAATAATGGAAAGACTCCTTGTGGAAGAGTATGTAATTGGTGTTGTTCTCCTAGAAAGTTGAGTGGGATATTTCTAACCCTTCTTTGTGGGATTCTTTGTATTTCATGTCTTTCTTCTTGATTCATGTAAATTTCATTTATTTATTCTCTGTCACCCATTTTTTGAGTTTCTCTTCTCTTAGTCTTACAACTTTCTCAAAATTCAGAATTTTGAAGTTGTTTACTTTTATTTCTTGTTAATATCCCTTTGTATGTTTCTAGTATTTTCTTAATTTCCATCTCTTTGTCTTTGTCTTCTTGCGATTTCTCTTTCTTCTTTGCGAGCAATATTTTCCCATGATATTTCTAGTTCTTCTTGGGTTCTTGTAATTTTTTTTGTCAAGTTATACAATTGATGCAATATGATCTATTGATTTCTAAGGCCAATTTGAAAATTCGGTTGATTTGGGTTAGATTGAGTCATTAAATTCTGGTCTATGAAACTAACCTTTTTCTCTCCCCAATATGGTCGCCAAAAATGTTTATCTAAAAGATGTTTTTATGGTATTAAATTCAAACTCACGATGATATGAATCTCACTATGTTTTTAGAGAGGTGGTACTCCTGTTTTTCTTATGAAATTATAAACCCAAATAAAACAAAGTCTAATAAGTACCATACTTTTGAAAAACTAACATTCACATCTAGAACAATACCTTAGATTGGGACAAGTTACATTTAAAAGAAAATATATACAATATATTACAAAGTAGGTAAACCAAATGAGTATGATAAATAAAAGGTTGACATTTCCATCACAACATTCATCAAGTCAGTTAGCAATATCCACAATAAAGAGATACAAAAGATGGACCACATATATAAGAGAACTTTAAATGATCATTCCATTAAGCACCAAAAATATTATGATGGATAAAACATTTGGAAACTCAAGCTTCAAATCAAAGTCTTTGAGAATACAATAATGTAGTATCCCAAGTAGTTCTCTCAGAGTCTCAAAAAATAATATAAGTCTTTAAATACAAAGTAAATGTATTTAAATAAATTATTTGCATTCTCCCTTCAAAGAGGACTGGGATTGGGCTCCCGCGGACCATAAATTCAAAATACCTCGAAGATGAGAGGAAAAAAATCAAGGATCAACCTGGTTTTCATAGAATACTGAGAAATATAAGGCAATATGATAGATGATTGTGGAAGAAATAAAGATAAAAGGGGGAAGAAAGTTGTTGCTTGACTCACTGTGATGGAAGGTTCTCGTAACTCTTCACTTGGTTGGAGGTGTTTCTTTTATTGGTGCATGTTGTGGTTGAGGTGGCATAATCACTGCAATTGTTTCTTGATTTTCTAGCTCGGTAATTTTGAATAACGCCTTTTTCAACTACTCCTCGATATACTCCCTTAAAGGAGCTACAATAATTTCATGCTTAGTTTTAATTTCAAATAATTCAATTTCCAATTCTCTCATATCCATATCCGATTGATGCAACGTGTCATCAACTTCATCATTTCTATTGATATACCAAACTAACCACTTTTTAACTTCTTCTTCATAAAAGTCTATTGTTTCGGTGAATTCATTTTCCCAAGCAAATTTTAATGCATTAAGTTGTTTCATTAAAGTTTCCTTTGATAAAATCATGGTATCCATCAATAAATTGGGACCATCAATTTCCTTCGTAAGATCCACAAGCTTAAGAAACAAATAACTTTTTTTTTTCAAAACATCAATCTCATTTATCATTTCTTTCAAATCTTTAATCCTTCTCAACCGACATGCATTTACCTGTTTCATTCAGTAAGTTGAAGGGATTTTTTTTTCTTTTATGTGAGCATCATTTAAGATCGAGACTTTAGCTGAGAATATACTCACAACTTATCTATAACATCCTTCATCATTTTCCAGGTCCTTTTGCAAATATTCTTTGAAATTATGTATTCTTGATGAAAATATAGGAATACTTTGAGAAAGTCCCAAATTTATTGAATTATATCAATTCTCTTCTGTATGGAATCACCAACATATTTTCTTATTGCTTGTAATAAACTTGATGAGTCTTTATATTTACTGTTACTTTCTGGGACATTTTCTAACACAAGTATAGGTTGGATTGAATTCAAAGGCTCTGGAAACAATTGTCCTGGTATCAATGCAACTTCTAACTCTTTTATCCTTTGTTTCATCTCCGAATTTTATTTTTCCATACTATCAATAGACTGCTTCAAAGCTTCTCCAATTGCTCTGTGGAACTGTGTAATTTTTTATGGTGCAACTCCGTCAAAACCAATTGATGACTTCCATCTTTCTGGCAACTTCTTGTTTTTAATATTGACTTTTTCCAATAACAATTTTTTAGAGTCACAACTGTAGGTCGTGTGGTGTAAAGTACCAAATTCCTCTTCAAATATTTCAAGTTCCATAGTAATCAAGGATTCAACAATCTCCCTAGTTTCTAGTAGTCTTTGTGTAGACTATATAGGTTCTTCAACGAGTTCATCGATATCCATTGCTCGTGGACTCTCCTGGACTTCAGGTATGCTTAACCTTGTTTTTGATGTATTTCTTTTTCTTTTGACAAAATTATATGCAATGTGATATTTTTCAAGACTTTTCCTAGGTGGGTCTCTATCACCACCATTGTCTGACCCTCTAGATGATTCATTTATCATCTCCATGCCACTGGTTCTATTCTTTGTTCTTGATGGAGTACTCTTTTGGGATGTTGTTGGTGAATTAGGGTTTTTATATGTCACTTCCCTGCCATGATGTCTATGACCTTAATTGGTGTTGTTTATCTCTTTCATGTCATCTGAAACTTGGTCTGCCATGATTTCATGGAGATTTAGATTATCTCCTCCACCCTCTTGAAATTGTTCGATTTTAGTGAAATATGAAGAATGCCCAACTAATTCCATGTGTGTAGTGGATTTGGTATCTGGTTCAAAATCCTTAACAAATTTGGCTTCCTTTAAACCCAATTGTTCATGATTTCCTACCAGATCGTCAAGGTGGGTTATGTGATTTACAATGAATTCTCCAATTTTCCATGGTAAGGGTATGATTTTTTTTTTTCCTTCTATCATAAGAGAAATGGGCCCAAGTTTTGTACTATCAACACATTTCCTCGTAAAAAAGTCTATTTGATACATAAAACGGGAGAAGAAAAGACTTCTCTTCACTATCAAACAACCTGATATTACTAAATTCTTTAGAATTTTCATAAGATCCTTTCCCAGAGAGAAAGGTGGTTGCTTCAAGATATAGTCTTGATGTAATAGTACCAAAAATAAAATTTTTAAACTCTTAAATAAAATTGTTATGAACTGGGTAAAAATTGTATTGAGATTTGTGTTTATACAAATCCAAATACCATGCATAAACTGGTTCCATCACAAAATCAACATGCTTTTCCCTCAACAAATCTTCAAATACATGACCATAAGAAATGGCACAAATGAGGTAAGAACTCATGTAGAATTTTCGATTCTTTTTTAAATTACTAATTTGGAAAGAGATCTCACTTGAAATAAGATAACCCCAATCTATACTAGTTTTTTCATGCAAAGCATAATGAAAGGCATATATAAAATTTCTTGGTACAAATGCAGTAGATTCCAGACCAATAGTACATGTGAACAACCATGCAAATTCTCTGTATGTGCATTTTAGTGAAGTTACCTCAATCCTAGAAGCAACATGGTTCTTGCTTGGGTCTTCCAAATAATTGCTTAGAAATATCTCCCCTCCTCTATGATGCTTCAAAAATTCATCGACCTCTTCATTTTTAAATCGCAAGGTTGTTGTTTGTGGAGCCTGATTATCTTCCTGGTTTATAGGTCTTTTACTTTCAGTCGTGTTTATAGCCCATGAAGTATTTACACCCCAGAAGTATGTACACTCTTCCATGCGGGGGAGTGTAGAGGGGGGGTACCCCTTTTGCGCGGTCCGGGGGGCCTATCCCCCCGGCTGGGGGATCTGGGGGCAAGTGGGCCCCCAGCGGGGGTTCAAGGGTGAAGCCCCCAAAGCAAAAATTGCCTTGTAAAAGTATATTGTAATTTCATTGTAAATCTGGACCGTTCATTATAAGGTCACAGATCTAACGGTAGAGATTATGTTAGGGTTTTTTTGCCCTAGAAGGAAACCCTCTTTTATGAGGGAAATGTATCGCGGCTAGGGTTGATGGTGAATATTGTATTCTGAGAGAGGAGACTATGAGAGAAAGAAGAGGAAGTTACAACGAGTTTTGCTATAGGTTGTATCCCTTCATTTGTTGGATAATAATAAGGAAGAACCTGACAATTTCTCCAGTGGACGTAGCCCACACTGGGTGAACCACGTAAATCTGTGTCTCTCTTGTATTGTGTGTCTTCTGTGTTTTGTTTCTGCATTTGTTTTATTTTATTGCTCCGCGGTCCTATTTTTCTAACAACTGGTATTAGAGCATAAGGTAACTCGCAGGAAAAGGAGGGTTCCTGGTTCGAGTGGGAGCAATGTCGGAAGATGGAAAG
>JASDQU010240502.1:96130-106706 GCA_032191745.1 Picea mariana | reverse complement strand
TATATCGCATTTTCGTTCAGCACTGATATTGTAGAGTTTGTTATATTTTGATCATGCGCCACTTTCAGTCATGATGTCATGTGTTTTTGCATTGATATGAATTATGTGATGTTGTAAAATTCTTATTGTACTTCGTTGATTAGAGACGTAACGAAAGGGGTCGTTACAGTTTCTATGTGTATTCTATGAATGAATGAATGTTTATTCCCTGAATGTTTTATGTGTATGCTTATGATATGTTGTTAGTGCATGTATGTTTTCCTTTGTAGGAATTATATAGACTTCTCTATCTATATGTAGTTTTCTAAGTGTTCTAGGCTCTTAGGCTTGTGTAAGGAGTGCACACCAGAGTAGTTAAAAACTTTTTGAAGCAAGTGCAAGGAGTGCACTTGAACTCTGTTTCGAGTTCAAAGAAGAGCCTGCCAAGTGGGCACACCAGAATAGGATTTAATCTCAAAAGGAGTAGTGCAAGTGTGTGAAAGGCCTATAAAAGGAGTGTATAATCAAAAAATAGTCTAAGTCCCGAACAGCAAGAGAAGCACAAGGTGTGCGCAAAAAGAACTTATTTCAAGTTCAAAGCTCATGAGGTGTTTCACGAGCAAAGGTCAAGGATTCAACCTTGAAAAGGAAGCATCAAAGGCTAACCCTTTGAGAATTTGAGAAATTCCTTCTTTTATGTGAAGGGAAACGTAGCAGCAAAGGAGGAGAAGCTATAGAAGTTGTTGGATTGGTTGCAAGAGGAGACTTGGACCATTGGATCAGATTCTAGGTAGAAGGGGGAGCGTGTAGAGAGGAGAATAGATCTCAACCATTAGATCTGAGTGCAAGGATATACAGTCGTTGGATCTACGTAAGTAGCATGTTAATTAATCCTGGAAGTCCTTCAAACTTCATAAGTTCATAGGTTTCAGTGTGTTGGGTGCAAAGGAGACAGGATTCATGAAGTCCCAGGATCCATAGAAAATCTGGAGTATTGGTTCTATTAAGGACATGTGTCAGTAGATTATTGAGTCCGGAAGACTAGTTATCCGAGAGAAAGGGCGCATTATGGTAAAAGTTTTTCAAACTCCCAAAGTCCCCAATCGTGGAGAAAATCTCAACCGTTGAGCAAAGAGGGACACGTGGCAGTAGATCTTGGAGTCTGGATACTTTGCACTCTAGAGGAGTCGAGGTGTAAACCGTTTGGGATCAAGGACTCCCAAAGCTCCGAAGAGCGGAGTACATATTGATCGTTGGCATCTCAGCCACATGTCAATAGATAAGGGGATATTTTGGAATATTGGAAGTCTGGGAGACTAGCGATAAGAGGTGTTTAATCCCTCCTAAGCTCTGAATACCAGATTTTATCTGAGTCGTCGATAAAAGGCGGGGGCACGCGGCAGTAGATCCTGAGGTCCATAGGTCTGGTACTCCAGAGGAGACAAGATGTCAAGGTGTGAGGACTCTCAAAGGCCAGAGTCCCAAAGAAGATCCTAGATATTGGTGCCAGGAGACACGTGTCAATCGATTGTTGATAGTTAGCCACTTCAATAGTTCGGGGAAGCAAAGGCGAGAAAATATTTAAGTCAAGGACTCCCGAAGGCAGGAGTCCATCATGTTCATTTGTTTGTGAGGACACGTGGATCCTGATCGTTTCACTTTAGAGTTTGGCACTCCATGGGATTAGAGGTGTGGTGCATCGGAATACTTCGAAGCCTAGAGCTATAAAGAGGATTAAGACCATCAAATTTAGTGGGCACATGGTGCTATATATGGAGGTACAGAGACTTGGCACTCCAGAGGAAATCAAAGTGTAGTGTTGTGTGAATGCCCGAAGGCCTGATGGACACAATTCATGTTGTTTGTTTGTTTGCAAGGAAATGTGGAGGTTGATCGCATCACTTCATAATTCGACGCTCTGGAGGATTGGAGGTGATGTGCAGTGGAGAGATTTGAAGTCCTAGAGCCCATAGTTAACACAAACCGTCGATCTATGGGAAGCGTCCAGCCATCTGATCTATTGATTCAGAGTTCAACACTCTAGGACCATAGATTTTTGGAGTGGGTTAGTTCGTCGAAGCCCGAATTCCCGGAGTCATCATGAGTCATTGATCATGGTGGGCACTATGGACCATTGATCCTTGCTATTGTGTGGGAGTCCACAAGCCCATGTATTCGGAGGAATTGGAGTGTTCAGAAGTTGAAGCTCTTAGAGCCCGAACCTACGGAGTTCTGAATTAGTGTGTGTTGTTAAGATCTTGGTCCCTTCCCATGGTCACATGTTGTTTCTGCCAAAAGCAAGAGGGGCTAGGGCACAAAATTTTGATTACAAGGTATTTGAAAGGGGCTTAAGAAAATCGCCCGAGGGTCTAGCATTTAACCTGCTCGAGAAATTAAAGACCTATGAAGTTGGTTTTGGCTTAGTAGGAGTATGAGAGTTGATCCAACTCCGAAATTGAACGATCCTAGACCAAGAGGTCACATGGACCCCAGGAGTGGGAGGGGGTTTGCATCACAATACCAATACCAACACCATACCATAACATACCAATACCATACCAATACCAATGCCAATACCATACCATACCATATTGATACCAATACCAAACCATACCATACCATACCATATCATACCAATACCAATACCAATACCATACGAATACCATACCATTGCCTACCAATAAAAATAGCATTACATACCAATACCATTGCATACCATTGCATGGTAATGGTATGCATTGGCAATGATATGCATATCATACCATATCAATATAAATACCAATACCAAACCATACCATACCATACCATACCATATCATACCAATACCAATACCAATACCATATGAATACCATACCATTGCATACCAATATGTATTACCAATACCAAAACCAAAACCAATACCAATACCATTGCATACTGATGCAAAACCCCCCTAGGGCTTGCGCGACCTCCCTATCTAGGATAGAATTACAGAGGAGCCAAAGTGGATCTCAAGTCCCCACATAACCCTTAGAATTATTTCCACGGGCCTTTTTTTTATTTTCACTGTGCAAAAAGTCAGGATTACGAGGGTCTTTTTACTCTAGCAGAGTCTTCACGTGACCTCGAGCCTAAAACTTGAGGCTTAAATTTGGAAATCGGAAACTTCGGTGCTTCAGAACTTCGGGATTCGAAATATTTACCCACAATAAACTACAAATCTCCTGAACATTGAACTGGTGAAATCCCTAAGATTTTAGGGATCGACAGTCCACGCTTCTCCCCTTGATCTATGGCTGAGATCAAATTCGAGACTGCAAGATTTGAGACTTTCTACGACTCCAACACGCAATACCTTAAAAATTCCAAACACCAAACAAGTGATATACGTCTCACACTCTTCCAATAGCCAACAACTGTGATCAACTTCGTAACTCCAGGCTTTGGGACTTTTGGCTCCTAATCACCACTAAACTCCCGAACTGTCAAACTCTAAATTGGCAAAGGCCCGAGATCCATGGTCCATGTGTACCCAACAACGAATGGTATAGATTGACTTTGAGCTTTGAGACTTTGGGCATTTTCATGCCAAAGCAACTTCCACTCACGATCCTTCGAACAGCTGAATTTTTGAATACTCGGAATCTATGAACACGTGTACCCAAAAACCAATGGTCAGGATTTACTCTAGAATTAGGGACTTCGGGGAATTATCCATTATACTCAACAACAACCAACTTCTCCTAAAGTTTTCAATCAATGAACCACTCAAGGATCCAATGGCTCACTCTTCTCCCAGTGATCTATGGTGTATAGTCACTACGGCACTTCGGACTTCAGGGCTTCTGCCTTACTTACAACAAACAACATAAAATTGTCAGAGCAATGAAGTCTAAAGGACTTGGGGGTTTAACAACCATGCTTATTTATTTGAGCCAATAGTTGTGAGGGATTATGACTTCTCCCGAACAAATCTCATCCACCCACCATTAAACAAAGATATTTCTCTTCTTTTTGGGACTTGCTCTCACTATCCCTCCTTGAACTTTGTCACTTGAATGACTTAAACTCTAGCACACACCTTGTGTTTCCCTCCTGATATTTTCCACTTAAAATACTCAAACCTTGGTGCACACTTTGTGCTTCCCTCTTGATCTTGGGACTTAAATAAGTCACATGCGCACTCCTTGCACTATCTCTCCTCTGATATTTTTCAACACTTAAAAAAGTGTTGAATCTGTGCACTCTTTTCACTGGTCTCCCTTCTCAGCTTTTAAACTCCTGTGAGTATAGGCACACTCCTTGCACTCTCTCTACATAAACTTATGGATCTCTCCTGAGCTTCTAAACCTGTAACGATTCAACCTCCACACTCCTTGCGTGGGCACTGTGCACTCCTTGCACCGAGATTTCAGAAGAGAAACAATTGAAACTTAAATTAACATTAAGGATTCATTCAACCAACCATTTAGATGCACACACACATAAACACATAGATAAATAATATAACATTTACCCATTTACTCAAAGAAAAGCAAGCTCATAAATTTGAAAGAAATCATCCTCTTCTATATTCCTTTAGCAAATATTTACAAGGATTTCAACAACTCTCTCCAGCTTTCAGCTTATTCTTTCAACAACTACTAACAACAACCCCTTTGGGAATATATTACATTGATTTATACATGAGGGGATTCTCGAGCCTTCCCTCTAGACTATTCTAGTGCTTTCATATCACAATTAAAGCATCCTACCACTAAGCTTATTACAATAAATGAATAATTACAATCTAGATATGAATCGATGCTCAAAATGTGTACAATCCTATAGGCATTAAAATAAATTACAATCTCTTGGATCACATGCAATGGCTCTAGCTTCAATATCTCATGGGATCTTTAATTACAAGTGTTCAAAATTTAAAGTGACGATCCCTCCTTGGAATCCAAACCAGTTAAGTGTATTGCGTTGGATGTTGAGCCATCTTCCACCTTGCCTCATTAAATGATGACAGTGATGCTCCTGCATCATACTCCTCTGGACCAAAAAAATCATGGAATCTTGTCCATGAGCTCCTCCATTGTCCTTCCATGCTTTTGGATATTGGTTTTAGTTATCCAACTGGCATCTTCTGCTGGATGATTCTCCCATTTTCTTCCTTGTTTTCCTAACAATTCTTTGATCCAAAATCTTTTCTATCTGCGGCTTTTCTGCTATGGGAATTTGTCACTTCCACTGAATCTCCTCTTGATCATCTGTCCCTTATGTGTCATCCATATTTTAAGGGTATTTTTTCTGCTACATTGAATATTGGTGAAATTCCAATGTCTTCTCGTAGTTCAATCTCATAAGCATTTCTAGCAAATTTTCTTAGAATTTTACAAGGTCTTATCTTCTTCATATTCAGCTTATTATATTCCCCTCTTGGAAATCTTTCCTTCCTCGGGTGTGCCAAGACTTGATCTACAATCTCAAAATTCATCTCTTTTCTTCTCTGGTCTACTATGTTCTTGTATCTCTGGTTGCTATCATGTAGATTTATTTTGATTTGATCATGCAACTTCTGCATCTCTGCAATAAAATCCTTTGCTCCTGCACTTCAAAATTCATTATATCCAAAATATCTCAATTCTGAAATTCCTCTTGGATGCATTCCATATACTATCTGGAATGGATTCGTACCAGTACTCCTTTTTGGTGAGTCATTATATGCAAATTTCGATGAGGCAAAACTTGATCCCACTGATTGTTATGTTCAGCTACCAAACTACTGAGAAAAATTCCTAAGATTATATTCACTACCTCAGTTTGTCCATCTGTTTGAGGGTGATATGAAGAACTAAAAGACAAATTTGTTTCCAACTTCTTCCACAAATTCCTCCAAAAATTTCCCACAAATTTGGCATCTATGTCTGAGACTATACTCTTAGGTAACCCATGCAATCTCACAATCTCCTTGAAAAACATTTTTTTCTATGCGGGTAGCATCACTAGTTTTGTGACATGGTATAAAATGTGCCATTTTTTACAATCTGTCAACCACCACAAATATTGAATCATTTCCCCTTTGGGTTCTTGGCAATCCAAGAAAAAAATCCATACTTACAGCATCCCATGACCTATCCGGAATAGGCAATGGTTGATGCAATCCTATGTTCTACTGCTTTCCTTTAGCATACTAGAAAATTTTGCATATGTCCACAAACGTCTTCACATTAGACCTCATACCTGGAAAATAGTATGAAGAACTCAACTACGCATATGTTTTATCATGGCCAAAGTGTCCAGCCAATCCTCCACTATGTTTCTCCTTTAACAAATTGTCCCTCATTGAGCATATTGGGATACAGAATCGGCTTCCTTTTAATAATAGTCCTTCTTGGATCATATACTCCATCCATTGAGTTCTATCCCTCAACAAAGGATTTCCACATGCTTTGTAATCTTCCTTAAAATATGGGTCTTCCTAGTACATCTCCTTGAGGTGTTCAAATCCCAAAGTCTCCACTTGGAATTCCTGCAATATTAAACATCTTCTGCTCAAAGCATCTTAAACTTTTTTAGCATTCCCATTAATATTCTTAATGACAAAAGTAAAATTATGCATGAATTCTACCCATTTGGCATGTCTCTGGTTCAATTTCTCTTGTCTGGTTATGAACTGCAAAGCATAATTGCCAGTACATTGAATAAACTCCTTTGGCATAAGAAAATGTCTCCACTTTTTAAAAGCTTGAATTATAGAAAAAATTCCTTGTCATATGTCAAATACTTCTTCTTAGCATCATTCAGCTTCTCACTAAAATAAGCAACAGGATTATCATCTTGACTTAAAACTACACCAATGGCCACTCCACTTTATTCACATTTGACATGGAAAGTCCTCTTAAAGTCTAGCAAAACTAAAACAGGTTGTTCTTTTATATTTTATTTCAACACTCTAGATCCTTTCTCATCTTCTTTTGTCCAGTCAAAAGAACCATGCTCCTTCTTTATAGTATCTAGTATGGGTGCGCAAATACTACTGAAATTCCTAATGAACTTTATATAAAAACTCGCTAACCCATGAAAACTTCTTACTTCAAACAAATTTCTTGGAGAAGTCCACTCTCTTATTTCCCTCACCTTTTCTGGATCCATCTTCAATTCATTTGAAGAGATTACAAATCCTAACTACACAAGTTATGTCTTCATAAAAGAACATTTCTTCAAATTCACCAACAACTTTTCTCACTGCAACCTTCTCAACACCATCTTCAAATGTCCTAAATGCTCCTCTTCAGTTTTACTGAAAACTAGAACATCATCTAAATAAACAATCACAAACTTCCCAATAAAATCTTTGAGCACTTCATTCATTAACCTCATGAACGTACTTGGAGCATTCGTTAAGACAAATGGCATAACAAGCCACTCATATAATCCTTTATTTGTTTTGAATGTTGTTTTCCATTCATCTCCCTCTCTCATTCTTATCTGATGATAATCGCTCTTCAAGTCTATCTTGGAAAAATAACTATCTCCACTCAAAAAATCCATCAAATCATGCATTTTGGGTAAAGGAAATCTATACCTGGTGGCTATCTTGTTAATGGCTCTAGAAAATGTGCACATTCTCCAACCTCCATCCTTCTTTGGACTCAACACAGTTGGTATTTCACACGGGATCAAGATTTCTCTGATCAGGCCTTTATCCAAAAACTCTTGGACCTGCTCCTTGACCTCTTCATTCTCCTGAGGCTTTAATCTATATGTTTCTTTGTTCGGAAAACTTGCTCTCGGAATAAGATCAATATGGTGATTGATACTCCTAATGGGAGGTAAAGTATGAGTTAACTCATCCACCACAATGTCAACAAATTCATCCAATAACTCCTGAACTTTCATAGGAAAATCATTCATATAAGTGTTTGTAAGGATGAATCTTGAATTACCTATAATAGTAAAGTGCATTTCCTGGTCTTTCTTGACTTCTTTTAAGATCTCCTTCCCACTCATGGGAAGTATACTAGGACTAGCCTCCTCTTTGACTCCTTTATCTTCTAATGGCAGCAATATATGTTTACACCCATTTTTCTCAAGGGTATAAGTATTCTTTCTCCCATCATGTATGACATTCATGTCATATTTCCATGGTCTCCCCAACAAAACATGACAAACATCCATGGGTATGACATGACATAAAACTCCATCCATGTAACTACCTATTTTAAACTCAACTTTACATTGTCTACTTACCATGACTTGATGTCCTTTCTGCAACCATGACACCCTGTATGGACTCGGATGTGTTCTCATATCCAACTTTATCTTTTCCACCATCTCTCTGGATACCAATTTTTCAATACTCCCACTATCTATGATGACCTTGCATACTCTATCTCTGGTCTTGCAAGAAGTTATGAATAAACTATTTCTCTAGACTGGTTCTCGTACCTCTATTTTCTGGATTTACAAGATCTTTCCTCATCATGAGTGATATTCCTTCTTCAGATACTTATTCTTTCATCTATGAATCCACATTCCTCTCTTGTGCCTCAGAAATGTGAGCTTCTTTAACTCATGCATTCTTCTTTTCAGGACATTCCCAAGACATGTGTCGTCCTTTCCCACAAGCATAACACTTCACTTCTCCTCCTCTCCCTCTTCCTATACCTATTGGAAAAGGATTCCTTCCTCTAGAGTATCCTCCTCTATCTGTCTGACTATTAATTCCTTCATCTTCTCCCCTGGATTTTTGGAACTTCTCTCTGGTGGTTCCTCTTCCTCTGTTAGGACTCTTTCCCATGTTCCATTGACTCTGCTTCCTTGTCAATTTTTCTTCTTCCTTCAAGACTACCTGATAAGAATCTTCTACCATCCTCACCGTCATCATACTAATCTCATCCTGGATTTCATACCTCAATCCATTTATATACCTAGAAACTTTATCTTCATCATTCTCCCTGTATCCTGCTCTTATATTCAACTTATAAAATTCTTCAGTATATTCCTTCACCGAAAAACCTTTTTTTCTCAGATTCTACAACCTTCTGAACAGATTCAACTGATAATTCTTGGGTATGAATTTATCCTTGAGATCAGCTACCATTCTATTCCAACTCTTAATCTTGGACTTACCTTTTCTCCTTATGTCGGCTTGCAACTCGTCCCACCATAAAGTTGCATGTCCCTTCAATCTGGTCACGGCATGGTTTACTTTCTTTTCATCATCAATATCCTCGTAGTGAAAATACTTTTCTAAAGAAATTATCCAATCAATCAATTCTTCTACATTCAAATTACCTTCATAGATCGAGACTTCCATCTTTTCTCTCGTTCCCAGCTGTTGAGCACTCAACACACCCTAAAAGTTTTTGTGAATTTTATTTTTGGTAGCACTGTCTTTTTTGAATTTAGTCAGTCATGTAGGGGTCGATGGGTTTTATGTGTTGTTATAGTTTATCATCAATAACATTCGGTTTGGTTTGGAATTATTGAACAGATTGACCCTTCTTCTAAATAAACTTGGCATTTAAACTAAGTGTACGCAACTAAAAAATTTGAGCCACACGCCTATCATCAATATCGGTGAAATCCGAGGTCAAAATTCCCACATAAAAATGATAATATTCGATCGTCGATCATTGGGGCACCATCAGCATCAGAGAAATGGGAGGAAGGGCATGTTGATCCCTGATTCTAGCTTGGGGATTTTTTTCTAAAATTCGTCGATATACCATCGGCATCAGCGAACCAAAAACTTAAAACCACCGACAACCACAATATTCGATCGTCAATATACCGTTGGCATCAACGAATATTGGAAAGGAAACGTCAACCTGTGTCAAAATGAAAATCCCCGATGCCAAAAAGAAACGCTCATCACACCCCAGAAGTCAAATCAACCGCCACGTGTTTTTCGCATAGACAGTCTGTATTTCTTAAGCATTATCCATGTCATATTTTGATGTCCCCCCGTGTCATATCTATATTTCCACGTCATCATTGTGGGGCAGTTTTGGGTCGGCATCAGAACTTTTTCCTAGAGGCGCCAAGAAAATAACGACAAGGATAATCTGTCGATGTGGATACACATTAATTATCGGTTGATTGCTTGGACATTGAACTCCTAGTTTTAGTTCGAACCTTTACCCATTGGTGCTCACAACCCTAGTCAATCTGTGATTCTACTTATCCCCAATGTTGAGACCCAAGCCAGCACCCCTGCCCCTTCTGCCTCATTTTCCCTATAACTTCTCGAAAACCATTCCCCTTCTAGTTGGTTAAGTCAATTTCCCTCTCTAAATGACTTGGTTTCTATCGTTTTCTTCCTTGATTGAGTCTTTGCACATTTTGTTTTTGTTTTTCTTGAAGGATAATTACATGTCATGATTTGGATCATAATACTTTTCATTTTTCTTACCATTGATTGAGCTCACAACAGGTCGATTGTTGGTCCCCGGTTTTGACCATGCTCTTTGCCTATACTATATACCACAGACCTCCAATTATATGCCAATACCACTCTTTTGACCTCATTTTGACATAATCAACACCTCTTTACCATTCAAAAGGGTCACCTAAGGTATCTTTGCATTTCAAACTATT
Organism: Picea mariana; assembly: GCA_032191745.1. Lineage (NCBI taxonomy): Eukaryota > Viridiplantae > Streptophyta > Pinopsida > Pinales > Pinaceae > Picea > Picea mariana. The sequence continues at coordinate 96,158 of JASDQU010240502.1, read as the reverse complement.
TTTATGCATTTTAATACTTTAATTTGAT
>JASDQU010240502.1:75819-91053 GCA_032191745.1 Picea mariana | reverse complement strand
ATTTTCCCTTTTCTCTTTATTTATTTTTTAATGTAAATTTAAGAAAAAAAAAGTTAGTAAATAAATTTTCAAGTGACCATTTAGGATCCAATTTTGGGGTTTTTATTTGTGTAGGGATTTGTTGTCAAGGCCATAGTTTCAATTAGGTCGTAATTAGCTGCAATTTTAACGTTTAGAAAAAAACATTTTGCTTTAGGTAGCGTCACATTTTTATTTAGGTGTTGATTTTAAGGTTTCTCTAAGAAACTATTTTATGTTTTAAGGCCATGCTTGAAAAACGTTGTAATTTTGACCCGGTTAAAAAAATTGGTGCTATCGATAGCACCACTTTTTGATTTGGGGGTTGATTTTAAATTGTTTTTGAGCAACCATTTTATCCTTTAATCCCATGCTTGAAAAAATTTCTAACTTTAACCCGGTTACAAAAAATGGTGCTACCCGTAGCACCACTTTTTCATTTGGGGGTTGATTTTAAAGTTTGTTTAAGAAACCATTTGATCCTTTAAGCCCATAATTGAAAAAAGTTGTAATTTTGACCTGGTTACAAAAAAATGGTGCTACCGGTAGCACCACTTTTTTATTTGGGGGGTTGATTTTCATGTTTTTAATGCAAAAATATGAGTTTTAAGCGCTAGAGTTCTCATTTTGAGTTCATAGTTCTCATTAAGTTGGTAACTATGTTAGAAAGGGGAGATCAACCTCAATAAAATCAACCATGGTTGTCCAAAGATGCTTCGGAAATCCCAGGACGGGTGCATAACCAACCCAGACATCCAGAAAAATTACTTCCTGAATTTGACCCCAAAACCTCCGGATTACCTGAGGACCATATTAAGAAGTTTATATTAGCTATAATATTGATGAATGTGAAACATGAAGATGTAGTGTGCATGTTTTTTCCTTATACCTTTTAAAATTCAGCCTTGACTTGGTATTTAAACCTACCATTTGGTTCCATAACTAGTTGGACAAAGCTTCAAAAGGATTTCTTGGAAAAATTTGTCAAAGAAACTACCATAGAAGCTTTAATGGCTGAACTTTTCTCCGCCACTATGAGCCAAAAGAAAAGGTTAAAGATTTAAACCAAAGGTTCACCACCATTTTGAACAAATTCCAACCCGAGGCTAAACCTACCCAGGAGTTGCAAATTGAAGTATATGTTAATGCTCTCCCAGCTTCTATTTCCATGTTTGTAAAAAGGGTTGCCAAACATACTTTAGCTAAAAAAATTGAAGAAGTTAAAATGATTGAATTCCAAATGAAAGGATGCAAAGAAGGTCAAATATAATTAATAAAAAAGGAAACCCAAACTCTACCTAAGAGAGGAATTTTGTTAACAAGACCCCCACGAAAACAATCAGAACAAGGTCCTAAAAGAATAGGAGGGGATCTAGAAAACCTACAGTGGATGATCAAAAAACTCTCCAACGAGATAGTAGATATGAAAAGGAGTGTTGGGGATGGAAACCAAATCAAATATCTTATAAACCCTTTTTTTAAATAAATCCACCCTTCAAAGCTATTGAACCTTCCCTAGCTAACCTAAATGTAGACTTAGGGAACGTAGCATCTGACTCTTTCTGCACATATCACCAAGAAAACCATTCAGAAATGGATTGCCCTCAATGGTTGCATGCTATGAATCTAATGGCTAATCAATTCCTAGTTGAATTCTCTCTAACCAAACAACCCATTAGCTCGGTAATAAATTCCATCGATCAAGAAAGTCAAGAGCCACCAGAAGAGATAGACATGTTGTTATGGGATTCCAACCACCTGATGCCTTTCAAAGACGTCGATGAAGTGCAGGGACCTCCCACTAAATTTCTAGTTGTACAGATGCGAGGTAGAATTCAACCTATCCAAAGTAGTCCTACCACTACTCAGTTATCTAGAGGGAAACCAGTGACCGATCACCCAAAACTGTTATTTTCTCTCCAAAGGAACCCCACAAACATACACACCCGGGAAGCTTCTAAACTAGAATACGATGTGGCAAAAGACTTGAAGAAGATGAAGGCTAATGTGTTTGTCATGGACACGTGTAGGATCCCTCAACAAAAGGATTTTTTGTTACAGGCCTTGAAATCAATAGATACCCCTATGACAAGCATTGATCAAAGTGAGGTCCCATCTCCCACAGATTTAAAAAATAAGCCAAGTGTGAATGCTTGTTCTTTAGACAAAAGAGGAAGGCCTTTTGTTCCTCCTTTCCTCTTGACGTTTGAATTTTTCAACATAAATATACATAATTGCCTAGTCGATTCAGGGGCATCTTCAAATTTCATGCCATTGTCGATTTGCAAAAAATTGAACGCGAACCCACTCAAAAGTGACAAAAACGTTATAAAACTAGATAGGACTCAGGTAAAGGTCATTGGAGAACTTAAAGATGCCATGATCAGAATTGCTACACACCCGAAATTTGTTCAAGTAATTGACATAATCGTAGTAGACATCCCAGAGGCCTGTGGACTGCTACTTAGTAGAGATTGGTCTGAGAAATTAAACCGATACTTTAGTACCGACTGGGATCACCTTTGGTTTCCATTAAAAGGACATGCAAACATGATCGATTGATAGAGAAATATATCTCAAACATATTGTCATTTATTTAGAGACTCCAAATGAACCCTCGTCGACAGAGTTCCATGTTTTAGAAAACTACTCTTGTGATTCTGATTTCAGTAATTTTTCTCCTCACTTGTCTGACATACCTCCCACTCAAAAATATAAAATGACCTTTCAAGTAAACATACTAGCAGCCGCAGAAGAAAGTATCCTCTATTAGAATTCTAGTACAAGAGTAATGCATGAGGAAGATGAAAGTGGGAAAATAGCTAGACATGAAGAAGCTAGTAATTTCCCCCCACAAATTTGGGTGTTGTAATTTGATGATTCTAAATCGCAAGAAGGTTCAGGTGCAGGGTGTATCCTCATTGACCCAAAGGGGAAACGAAACCTATTTTCCTGCATATTAGAATTTGAATGCACTAATAAAACTGTTGAATATGAATCTCTAGTTCAAGGGCTAAGGAAAGCCATCGATTTAAATGTCAAGGAATTGAAAGTTTTTGGAGACTCTGAAATTATCATTAAGCAAGTGAAGAATATTATCCATTGCAATTCACCTCACTTAAGAAATTACTAGCAAGAGGTGCACAGACTAATAGAAAATTTTGAGGCCTTCAACATTATTGTTGTTCTCAGGATGCAAAATACCCTTGTCGATGCTCTAGCCACTGCGGCCTCAAGATTATCTCCTTTAGAAGACTATAAAACCTCAAGGTTTGTAGTAGAACTGCTCTACAAACCATTAGTACCTAACAACATTTCTAATTGGAAATTATTTGAAGGGAATGAACAGATTCTATATTTCTTGACTAATGAGGAGAATTTTAGGGATTTGGCCATTGATGATGAAATATTCCAAGAACTACTCACAAAATAAAATCTCCACGAAAGAAGAACGAAACATATTACTCTTAGGACAAACCAAAGTTCCACACGATACCAGAAGGAGTGGCCAATATAGAAGACTTTTTTTATCTAGGGGAAAGATTTAGAGGGCCAAGAAATGAAAAAACATGGAGCTTGTGTCCTATATATGAAACTATAAATCTAGTAACCCCTGAGAACCCCAAGAATTTCAATTTAGGTAAGATCGTGTCCAAGGAAGACAGGAAATCTTATATCGAACTCTTTAAAGAATATCAAGATGTGTTTTCTTGGTCCTACCAAGAATTGAAAACTTATGATACACTCATTATCCAACACACAATCCCATTAAATTCTGGATTAAAACCTTTCCAAAACAATCTTAGGAAGTACCACCCATATCTAGAACCTATGATGTGTCGAGAGATGAAGAAATTATTAGATGCCAAGATTATCTTTCAAGTAAGACATTCTACCTGGGTACATTTTGCCTAGGTATCCAATATGGTACTTGTCAGAAAGAAGTCTGGGGAGATTCGTTTGTGTGTGGATTTCAGAAACCTTAACAGAGCATTGGAAAAGGATAACTATCTAGTCCCACCCATGGAGCAGCTCCTGCAAATAGTATCCAGCTCTGAAATATTTTCCATCCTAGATGGTTTCTCAGGATATAACCAGGTCCTAGTTTCGGAAGATGATCGATTAAAAAATACCTTTCAAACCAAGTGGGGAACATTTGATTATAAACGCATGCCCTTCGAAATGGTTAATGTAGAGGTTAACTTCTAGAGGGCCATGGATGTATCTTTTGGGGATTGATTAAAAAGTGTGTGGTAGTCGATTTAGATGACGTAACGATATACTCAAAAAATAAGGAATACCACATTTAGCATCTGACTCAGATCTTCGAAAGATATAGGAAATATGGAATATCTTTGAACCCTAAGAAAACCATCTTTGGCATAGAGGACGGGAAGCTACTAGGTCATATTGTATCTCAAGAAGGAATTAGCATTGATCCTGAGTGGATAAAAGTGATAGCTCAACTCCCTTTGGCTCACAATAAAAAGGCCATGCAATCTTTCTTTGGGAAAATCAATTTTGTAAGAAAATTTACTCCTTATTTCGCCAAAACTGTCAAACCTTTACAAATAACAATTCCCAAATATGCAAATTTTAAATGGGATGAAGAGAAGAAAGGTGCTTTTAATAACATCAAAACTGCCATCTCCCAAGCACCAGTGTTACGAAGCCCTGATTTCAGCAAAGATTTATTCATTTATGCCTTTACTTCCGACCAATCCTTGGTCATAGTACTTACCCAAAAGGATGATGAAATAATGAGGAAATGGTATCATTTATGAGCTCTAACCTTCAAGGAGTTGAACTGAATTACCCTACTATAGAAAAACAATCTTACGCAATATATAAAGTAGTCAAACATTTCAGATCCTATATGTTGAAGAATCACACTAAATTCATAGTACCTCATCCAGCGGTTCGATCTTTCTTCACCCAACAATAAATGGGAGAAAGGAGGGGAAATGGGAGAAAGAAGGGGAAATGGGATGGCAGTCATTTAGGAATTTGATCTAGACATAAAACTTGTCGAAATATTCAAAGGACAAGGATTGTGCAAACTGGTTGTTGAGGCCCAAGATCTAATTAACACAGAAGACTGTGGTTGGAAAAACGAGTTGTCATTATGGTGCAGGGAAGCCTTATATGTACCTCCCAGGAAATAATCCCAGTATGGAAACTTGTCTTATCTCCTGCATCATGGAACTTGTCCAAAAAACCTAAACCCTAGATAAAGGAGAGCTCTCATGTTAAAGTCTGCTTAATATCGGCTCATAAATTATGTGTTTTTCCGCGTAAAGTATTATGGAGTACTCCTTATATGTCTCGAACATGATGATGCATAAAAGGTACTGAAAGAACTCCATTACAGCCCAGCAGGTGGAAATTTTGTATTATAAAACATGACTTACAAAATATTAAGGGTTGGTTATTATTGGCCTACTATGTTCAGGGACGCTCATGCATATGCCATAAAATGTAAATCTTGTCAAGTGAACGCCAATAGGGAAAAGAGAGCATCCATTCCACTCCATACGGTGACCATATCTATACCATTCGAGAAATGGGGAATAGACTTCATAGGATAAATTACTCCCAGTTATTCAAAACAACATAAATATATCTTGAATACTACATATTATTTTACAATATGGATGAAGGCTATCCCTATCACGCACATTAATGAAAAGGTAGTAATACAGTTTTTAGAACAATAGCTGATAACAAGGTTTGGATTGCCCTCCATTCTTGTTTTTTACAATGTTTCCTACTTTTCTTCCACACTCTTGACAGAATTCACTCTTGATAAGGGGATCATAATAAGATATTCTTCAAATTACTATCCACAAGGGAATGGGGTAGCAGAGTAAACCAATAAAAACATGGTGAGAGTTTTAAAAAAGATAGTTGTTGAAAATTAGAGGAATTGGCATAATTTACTTCATAATTCATTGTGGGCCAATAGAGTAACACCTAAATAAGCCATAGGAAACTCTTCATACTTTCTGTTATATGGGAAAGAAGCCATTCTTCCAAACGAATTGTACCTTTCATATTTACAGCTTGCCCAGGTATCAAGATGTCATCCCTCATCTACTCTACAACAAAGGATTGATACCCTTCTCATGTTGGATGAAGAAAGAGAAAATGTTAAAGTTAAGTTCATCGCTCATCAGCATGTGGTTGAAAGATGGTTCAACAAACATAATGCCAAAGAAAAAAAATTGGAAGTAGGAGACCTAGTCTTGATGTGGGATAAAGAAAACGAGTCCAAAGGAAAACACTCAAAGTTCCAAAATCTATGGCTCAGACCTTTTCAGGTGACCAAGATGGTCGGGACAGGAACATACCAGTTGCAAAATCTGAGGGGGGAATCTGACACCTTCCCGGTGAATGGCCAAGCCTTAAAACAATACTTCTCCTAAAAAAAAGTGTGCCTTTTAATGCTTTGTTTGAGTTTTTGTTTCTTTTTAGCATACATTTTTATCAGGATGAGTATGTGGGTTTAGGGAAGACCGATTGCAAACTCCTTTTTTATTTCTATCTTTTGCTTGTTATTTTATTTTAATTAATTTGTATTATGTAATACAATAGTTGACTTTAATACATATGGTAAATTGGACTCTGCTCCTGACCTACACTTACATGAAAAATGAGAGACGTTGGGAAAATACAAATTTTTCAAAATCATATTTTTCTTTGTAATCATACTACTTAGGGAAGTGATGAAATATCTTCCTACTGGCCTGGGAATGCTAAATGGAAAGATCGCTAGATGGAAAGAATCACATGTACCTATGGACAGAGCTAGGAAAAGCTTCACCTTAACACTTTCACCTTGTCAAAAAATAGATATCCTCCTCTCTGACTCAATCTTGGTATTTATGCCAGAAAAAGATGATCCATAAAAAGAGTGTAAAGTTTGAGAGGGTATGCAAACAACTCCGTTGGGGATATGGACGCTCGTTGGAAGCAGAGAAAGGTGTGTGATGTTGGGGTGACTCCATCAAGGATATGGGCACTTGCTGGAAGTGAAGGAACACCGTAAGAAAGGAATGATAGTTAAATGGCCTCATGCCCATGGACGCCATACCTGGCTCCTGTCTAGAAAGGACATGAATTGAGTTTAAAAGGAAAGACCGTGGAAAAGATAAACCTCATAGGCAGATCCAGATTTTCAAACTCAGGAACTTGTGTACACATTGATAGAAAAGGTTTTGTTGAAAAGGAATAGAGTAAGGCCAGATGGTTTCTCAACCAATTTCCACAGGCTAAGCACAAGGGAAGGAGCAGAGATTTTGTTTTTGCCTTGAGAATCTCCATTTGTTGAGCACTCAACACACCCTAAAAAATTTCATGAATTTTCTTTTGGGTACCACTTTGTCTTTTTTGAATTTAGTCAATCATGTAGGGATCTATGAGTTTTATGTGTTGTTATGTTTTATCATCGATCACATTCTATTTGGTTTGGAATTATTGAACAGATTGACCTTTTTTCTAAATAAACTTGGCATTTAAACTAAGTGTATACAGCTAAAAAAATTGAGCCACGCTTTTATCATCGGTATCAGTGAAATCCGAGAGGAAAAATACCCACATAACAATAATAATCTTCCATTTTTTATCGTCATTGCACCATAGGCATTAGATAAATGGGAGGAAGGGCGCATCGATTGTTGATTCTGTCCTGCAAAAAAATTTCTAAAAATCGTCAATATACCATCGGCATCGACAAACTGGAAAGTTAAAACCGTCGACATAGGCAACCACAATCATCGATCGTCGATATACCGTCAGCATCGGTGAAGAGGGGAAAGGAAATGTCAACCTGTTTCAAAAGGAAAATCCCAGACGTCGAAAAGAAACACTCCTCACTCCCCAGAAGTCAAATCAATTGCGACGTGTTTTCCGCGTATACAGTTTGTATTGTTTAGGCATTATCCACGTCATATATTGATGTCCCCCGCGTCATATCTATATTTCCGCATCAGCATCGTGGGGCAGTTTGGGTCAGCATCAAAAATTTTTCCTAGAGGCACCAACGAAATAATGACAAGGATAATTCATTGACACCGATACACATATTAACTATCGGTTTATTGCTTGGACATTGAACTCCTGGTTTTAGTTTGAACCTTTACCCGTCGATGTTGACAACCCTAGCCAACCCGCGATTCTGCTTATCCTCGATGTTGAGACCCAAGTATGCACCCCTACCCCTCCTGCCTCATTTTCCCTATACCTTCTCAAAAATCATTCCCCTTTTGGTTGGTGAAGTCAATTTCCCTCTCTAAATGACTTGGTTTCTATCGTTTTCTTTCTTGATTGAGTCTTTGCACATTTTGGTTTTGTTTTTCTTGAAAGATTATTGCATGTTGTGATTTGGATCAGAATACTTGTCATCATGCTTACCATCGATTAAGATCACAGCAGGTCGACCAAGTTTTTTTGTATGCAAATGAAATGACCGTGAACAAAATGCAGCAATTTGGAGCAGTCATTTTCAGGCCTGGATTGTGAAAACAGACAGGGTAAATTTTCAACCGTAAAGATCCAATAGGCCGATCATATCAATGGATCTTGTACATTTGGAATTCCAAAAATGCACAAGGTTTAATCGCATATTTACATAAACTTCACTCTGCACCACCCAAATGCCGAAACATCTAAGCTCATGTTTGTCAAAAAACTTCTGAATGTCGAACCGCCGCATCGCTTCACAAGATCACCCATCCGAGAGATCTCCACACTAAGCATTCAAGAACTATTGAGCGTCAAAAATCTGGAGACGTGTGGCTTCCATCAGTTGAGACGCGTTGCACTCTTCTATCATGATGTGTGGCACTCTCATATCATGACACGTGGCACTCATTTAAAGCATATGTGGGTCCATCGTCTATACTATTTCAAGTGACACGTGTCACCCTTCTTTCTGTGACACGTCATTGATATGACATCAGGCCACAACGTCACTCTGGGAGTTTATCACTTCGGGGAATTTCAACTCAAAGTGAGTACAGTTCTCTGAACCCCTAAATAGTCAAAGTGTCGGAGTCCTGAATAGCCGAAGTGTCAAAGCCCTGAACAGTTGAAGTGGGTCCTGAACTACCATGTCACTCTGCAACATTGTAACTCCGTGAGATTCTCAAACTCATCATTCACATCTCCTAAACCCCCGAATTGTCGAAGTGATTATATATTTTAACCTTGTACAATATTTACTGCAAACATATTTTTAGTAACAGAACATAAAATATACAATGGAAAATACAAACATTGTACAGAGATTTTTCCCCTAGAAACCCAAACCGAGAAAACCAGCATATTATATATTCATTCATCATGTTACATTGTTTACAATACAATATACATATAGGAGCTAGCGGCATCTAAAACCCTAACCCAATGACCTGGAATAGTCAACAACCCTAATTCCTTAAATGGAAATAGAAAACCATCGGCAAAGAAACCATGTGCCAAAAAACCACCTAAATATGTGACATGTTTCTCGAGTCAAAAAAACAAATTGGGGTCCCTGCACCCCCCTGCGTGCCCGGCACAATGCAGACACTGATACTCATGCAAAGAATATAACACATACCCAATAGTGCTGAAACACCAAATGTTTAAGGATAAATACTGGGTTAATTAGCAACAAGTGGTGATTAATGACTCCAGGAGTCCGGGCCACCGGGAGATATGAATATTCTGCGCTCCAAATCCCTTGAACGTCAGATTTTCGAAGTGGCTCACCCACATTTATGGAACATTTTGAAATGTTTAAAAAAGGACACCAAACCATAATTGGGGAAACTACATGTCCAAATGGCAGAAAGAATATCAGAGACTCTGGAACATGCCAAATGACTTGACTCTTTCCTCCATGGGATAAGTGGGGAAAAACACAGCCAACATCCAGCTATATCTTAGTGGCCTCCAATAGTGCGTTGCATGCCAATTCTCGATATAGAACCCATTTTTGTCACTCCCTATCATTTCCTGCCAAATCTCGGTTCACCCCAGCATATGCATCGGTATAGCTTCAGTACTAGTAGCAGTTTTTAATTGTTCAATTGTGAAACTCTTTTAAATTCAGACATAATAAGTGCTCATTTTTGTGTGATAAGAAACACTCTTTTTTTGTTAAGTCAAGTTCGTAGTATTCATTAACATACTCCAACAGTCTATTTTAGTTAATTTAATAAGTTGTTTAACAGTCGATGTGTAGATCTAAGCCTCAGTTCCACACTGGTCGAGGGCCCCCACATCTGTGATAAATAGGTATCTTTTGTATGTTAGAAGGGTTGATGGTTTTGGAGAGAAAGACATTTTCTGAAATTTTGTAAGAGAACTATTTATGTGCAAGCTATTTTAATTAATAAATTTTGTTTAGAACCAAAGACACTTCTTTCATCTAAGGCGTGAATGTGATTGGACCAAGGGATATTATCTTTGTCTTCGGATTCAATATTTATTTTTGTATTGAGTAAGGGTTACTATATATGATATTTAAATTTATCTTATGATGTTGTAACAATTCTTTTATTCTAGTTGATGAATAGAAATTGATTGTGTTAACCTATGATTGATAATAGAGAATTGAAAATTACTTTTCTTTCACTAAATTCTTGTCACGTGTATATCTCCTTTGTGTGAATGTTATCTCAGACAATGTTGAATGTCTACTAATCAAAATGGTATTAATTCTAGTTTGAAGTATTTTATATCTTCTTCATCTGCATGCTATGGTATAAAGGTTATCCTGCAATGCAACCTTTCCCCCAATGCATAGTTACCTTCCCTTTGTCATCTAGTTTAAATCTCTATATTTCTTTTGTTATCAACATTAGAAAAGAACCAAAAATAGAATTGTTTATCCTGAGGAAAGGCCTCATAGAAAAGACATATATGTCAATCACAATTAAAGCCCATCGATAATTATAGCCAGATCACGAATCTGGAGAACCTTACCATCATCAAATGCTTACAAGTCTAATTGGGCCTCTTAAGAGAGTTTGGTTCTTATTATGTAGTTAAAGGGCCCTCGGACCCCTCAACACTAGCTTGAAAACATCTCTCAGTAATCGCTCCTCTGTTGATTGTTCTCCTATAGCTTATTTTACTTCTATATCTTCACTTTCAGCTTCACTGACATCACTAGTCTCTGTTGCTCTCTTTTTTGTTGTTTCTATGGCATCCAACCTTGCATGAATTTGTCTCAATTCCTCTTCCATAGTTGTGTTGACTATAGGCCTCTCCTTGCATCTCCTTGGCGGCATGATTTTAAATATTTATTCTCACAAAGCTTAAACCTACTTTGATACCACTTGATGCAAACCCCCCTAGGGCTCATGCAACCTCCCGGTCTAGGATTGAATTACACATGAGCTGAAGCAGCTCTTAGGTCCCCACATAACCCTTAGAATTCTTTCCACGAGAATTTTTTTCTTTTCACTGCGCGAAAATTCAAGTTCGCGGGGGTATTTTTACTCCAGTAGAGTCTTCACGTGACCTCGTGCCTAATACCTGGGGCTTAAATTTGGAATGCAACAACTTCAGCTCTCGAGAATGTCGAGCTTTGAAATATTTTCTCACAATACACTCCAAATCTCATGAACCTTGAACTGGAAAACTCCCGAAGAGTTCAAGGATCAACGGTCCACGCTTCTCCCCTTGATCTACAGTTGAGATCAAATCTGAGACTACATGCTTCGGGACTTTCTAAGACTCCAACACGCAACACCTTCAAACTAGATATCTATGGATCACACTCCTCCAACATCCAACAACTATGAACAACTCCGGAACTCCGGGCTTCAGGACTTCTGGCTCCTAATCACCACTAAACTCCCGAACTATCGAACGTTGAATTGGAGAAAGGCAGAGATCCATGGTCCACATTTACCCAACAACGAACAGTCTGGATTGACTCCGGGATTCAAGACTTTGGGAATTTTTATGCCCAAGAAAATTTCACTCACAATCCTCCAGATAGTCTAATTCTTGAATACTCAGAATCTATGGACACGTGTACCCAACAACCAACGGTTAAGATTTACTCTAGAATTTGGGACTTCAGGGAATTCTCCACTATACACAACAACAACCAAATTATCCTAGAGTGTCGAATCACCGAACCACTTGGGGATCCAATGGCTCCCACTTCTCCCAGTGATCTACAGTTCTCCCAGTGATCTACAGTGTAGATTCACTCTGGGACTTCAGGATTCAGGGCTTCTTCCTTACTTACAACAAACAATGTAAAATTGTCGGAGCAGCAAAGTCCGAAGGACTTGGGGGTTTAGAAATTTCTCTTCTTTCCTTGATCCAATGGTTGTTATGAATTCTAACTTCTATCGAATAGATCTCATCCACCCGCCTTTAAACAAAGAGACTTCTCTTCTTTTGGGGACTTTCTCTCACTATCCCTCCTTGAACTTTGTCACTTGAATGACTTAAACTCTGGCACACACCTTGCACTTCCCTTCTAATCTTTTCCCTTTAAAATAATCAAACCTTGGCACACACTTTTTGCTTCCCTCTTGATCTTGGGACTTAAAGAAGTTGCATGCACATTGCTTGCGCTATCTCTCCTCTCAACTTTTTCAACACTTAACAAAGTTCCAACTCTGTGCACTCTTTTCACTGGTCTTCCCTCTCATCTTTTATACTCTTATGAGTATATGCGCACTCTTTGCGCTCTCTCTGTGTAAAATTACGCAATCTCTCTTGAGAATCTAAACCTGTAACGGTTCGGCCTCTGCACTCCTTGTGTGGGCATTGTGCACTCCTTGCACCGAGATTTTAGAAGAGAAACAATTGAAACTTAAATTAACATTAAGGATTCATTCAACCAACCATTTAGATGCACATGCACATAAACACAGAGATAAATAACATAACATTTACCCAATTACTCAAAGACAAGCAAGCTCAGAAATTTGAAAGMAATTMTCCTCTTCTATATTCCTTCAGCAAATAGTTACAAGGATTTCAACAGCTCTCTACATCTTTCAGCTTCTTCTTTCAACAACTACTAACAACAACCCCTTTTGGGCATAGATTACATTGATTTATAAATGATGGGCTTCTCGATCCTTCCCTCCAGACTATTCTAGTTCTTTCATATCACAATTAAATCATACTACCACTAAGCTTATTACAATAAATGAATAATTACAATCTAGATATGAGTCAGCGCTCAAAATGTGTACAATCCTATAGGCATTAAAAAAATTACAATCTCCTGGAGCACATATAATGGCTCTAGCTTCAAGATCTCATGGGATCTTTAATTACAAGTGTTCAAAATTTAATGTGACGCGCCCTCCTTGGAATCCAAACCATTTAAGTGCATTGCACTAGATGCTAAGTCGTCTTCCAACTTGCCTCATTAAATGACGACAGTGATGCTCCTGCATCACATACCAATACTATTGCATACCAATACCAATATCAATACCAATACCAATACCATACCAATACCATGCCATACCATACCAATACCAATACCATACCATTGCATACAAATAACAATACCAATACCAATACCATTGCATGGCCATGGTATGCATTGGCAATGATATGCATACCAATACCATACCAATACCAATGCCAATACCAATACCATACCAATACCAATATCATACCATACCATACCATACCAATACCATACCATTGCATACCAATACCAATGTCATTGCATACCATTGCATGGAAATGGTATGAATTGCCAATTATATGTATACCAATACCATACCAATACCAATACCATACCATACCATACCAATATCAATACCAATACCAATAACAATACCATAGCAATGTCATACCATTGCATACCAATACCAATACCATTTCATACCATTGCATGGCAATGATATGCATACCAATACCATACCAATACCAATACCATACAATACCAATATCAATACCATTGCCAATACCAATACCAATACCAATACCATACCATTCCATATCAATACCATTGCATACCAATACCAATACCATTGCATGGCAAATGCATACCAATACCAATACCATACCATACCAATACCATTGCCAATACCAATACCAATATGCATTGTCAATACCCTTATGCATTGTCAATACCAATACCAAACCCAATACCATTGTCAATACCATTGCATACCCATACCAATACCATTGCATACCAATACCAATACCATACCATACCATACCAATACCAATACCATTCCAATACCATGCCATACCATACCAATACCAATACCGAAAGTGATACCATACCAATAACAATACCAATACCAATACCATACCATTGCATACCAATACCAATACCATTGCATCGAAATGGTATGCATTGGCAATGATATGCATACCAATACCATACCAATACCAATATCATACCAATTTCAATACCATAATAATACCAATACCAATACCAATACCATACCATACCATACCAATACCAATACCAATACTATACCATACCATACTATACGAATACCAATACCAATACCAATACCATACCATACAATACAATACCATACATTATTGCACCTAAAAAGAAGGTTGAAGTCAATAGGGGTGACAAAAATTGCTACATCTTTGCTACATTTTTGCTAAGCCAACCATGGATAACTGAATGATGCAAATGTACCAAAATATCAATATCTAGTTCAAATCCATGTATCTATGAAAATATCAATACAATACTATACCATACCAATACCAATACCATGCCATACCATACCAATGCCATACCAATACCATACCAATACCAATACCAATACCATACCAATACTAATACCATACCATACCAATACCATACCATACCAACACCATACCATTGCATACCAATACCAATACCATTGCATACCATCGCATGGAAATGGTATGCATTGGAAATGATATGCATACCAATACCATACTAATACCGATACCATACCCATACCATACCATACCATACCAATATAAATACCATTTCCAATACAAATACCAATACCATACCATTGCATACCAATACCAATACCATTGCATATCAATGTATGGAAATGTTATGCATTGGCAATGATATGCATACCAATACCATACCAATATCAATACCATGCCAATACCAATACCATATCATACCATACCAATACCAATACCATTACATACCATTGCATGGCAATGGTATGCATTGGTAATGATATGCATATCAATACCATACTATACTATACCAATACCAATACC
>JASDQU010240502.1:29406-43588 GCA_032191745.1 Picea mariana | reverse complement strand
CAATACCATACCATACCATATCATACCAATACCAATACCATACCATACCATACCAAACCAATACCAATACAAATATCATACCATACCAATACCAATGCGAATAACATACCAATACCATACCAATACCAATACCATAACATACCATACCAATACCAATACCAATACCATACCATACCATACCATACCATACCAATACCAATACCAGTATGCATTTCCAATACCCTTATGAATTTCCAATACCAATACCAATACCATTGCATACAAATACCAATACCAATACCAATACCAATACCAATACCATACCATACCAATACCAATACCAATACCAATACTAATACCAATACCATACCATTGAATACCAATAACAATACCAATACCAGTACCATACCAATACCATCCCATTGCATACCAATACCAATATCATTGCATACCATTGCATGGAAATGGTATGCATTGGCAATGATATGCATACCAATACCATACCAATGCCATACCAATACCAATACCAATACAATACCATACCATACCAATACCAATACCAATACCAGTACCAATACCATACCAATACCAATACCAATACCATACCATACCATACCATACCATATCATACCAATACCAATATCATACCAATACCATACCATTTCATACCAATACCAATACCATTGCATGCCAATACCATTTCATACCATTGCATGGCAATGTTATGCACTGGCAATGATATGCATACCAATACCATACCAATAAAAAATATCATACAATACCATACCAATACCAATACCATTGCATACCAATACCAACACCATTTCATACTAATATCATTGCATACCATTGCATGGCAATGGTATGCATTGGAGATGATATGCATATCAATGCAATATTATACCATACCAATACCAATACCAATACCAATACCATACCATACCGTACCAATACCAATACCAATACCATACCATACCATACCATACCATACCATACCAATACCAATACCAATACCAATACCATACCATACCATACCAATACCAATACCAAAACCATTCCAATACCATACCATTGCATACCATTACATAACAACGGTATGCATTGGAAATGATATGCATACCATACCATACCAATACCAATACTGTTTCCAATAGAAATACAAATGGCATTGCATTGTCAATACCAATACCAATAACAATATTCATTGCCAATACCAATACCAATACCATTGCCAATATTAATACCATTGCATTTCCAATACCAATACCAATACCAATACCAATACCAATATGCATTACCAATACCAATACCAATACCTATACCAATATGCATTTCCAATACAAATACTAATATCATTGCATAACAATACCAATACCATTTCATACCAATACCAATACCATTTCATACCAATATCAATACCAATACCAATACCATGCCATACCATACCAATACCAATACCAATACCATATCAATACCATACCATACCATATCAATACCAATACCATACCATTGCATAAAAATAATAATATCAATACCAATACCATACCATTGCATAACAATATTGATACCATTGCATGGCAATGGTATGCATTGGCAATGATATGAATACCAATACCAATTCCAATTCATACCATACCATACCATACCATACCAATACCAATACCAATACCATTGCATGGAAATGGTATGAATTGGGAATGATATGCATATCAATACCATACTATACCATACCAATACCAATACAAATACCAATACCATACCATACCATACCATACCAATACCAATACCAATACCGTACAATACCATACCAATACCAAACCATACCATATCATACAAATACCAATACCATACTAATACCATACCATTGCATGCCAATACCAATATCATACATACCAATGCCATTGTATACCATTGCATGGAAATGATATGTATACCATACTATATGTAACACCATGATTCCCCCAGTTTGTAAATATAACTATATTGGCCAAGGAACTATGGAAAACTCAAAGGTGTGAATGGATGATTTGATGGAACTTTGTATAAAAGGTCTATGAATGTAAATTCTTCTATTTTAATAGAAAATGAATATGTGTTGCATAACTGTTGGAAAGGGGGTGTGCTAAGAGAGACCACGAATGCTAGGAAAAGGTGGTGGAGGGGACCAGGAATGGTTGTGTTAAACTCCATTGAACCAGTGCTTTGTTGGATTTAATTTCTCAGGATCAGAATAACCCTTTGACCCGGCAATGAATTACAGTTAGGCTAGTAGGTGGGAATACCTCCTCAAGAGTTAATGAGGGGATGGGGCAGACCGCCCATATGTAAGGCTTCCAGGCCTGACCACGGACTGGGAATTCAGGTCACACGTAATCTTGCTGGAAAAGGAAAGAAAGGAGAGTGTGGGGGTCAAGGAGGAGATCTGCGAATAGTGCAGAGACAGGAGCCTAAGCTCTCGGGTCTAAGGAAGGACTGAAAGAGGAAAGTGAGTTATGATCGCAGGAAATAGACATTGATTCAAGAGAAGCAGAATAACCTTCGTCCCTATCTATTTATGTAATGGGAGAAGGAGAGTAACCTTTGTCCCTATCTATTTATGTAATGGTAGAAGGAGAGTAACCTTCATCCCTAACTTTTGTTGAGCTGGAAGAAAGAGATTGAATCTCAAAGCATCATAGTCTAAGATTGGGGGTGGCCAATGGTAAAGCCATTACGAGTGACTGAGCCTATGGTTGGGTGGAAACGAGCACCCCTTTCATCAGTCACATCACGCCTTGTGTTTATGATAATTGTTTTCATGTCTTGTGCTTTGGATTGGAAATAATGGATGCAAGTGTGTATTTATATGTCTATAAATGGTTTATGTATTGAAATGATTAAGTTCTGAGTATGCGTTTGTTCCCTTGAGAACTTATGCTTCTGCTTGATTTTCCATATGCTCCAGTTTAATTCCTCGAAGGCATTTCCCCAGGGAATTACAGCACAATTCCAGAGTCAGAGCAAACCTCTTGGCACTGCTATCGTTTCGGTAACCTCATGAGTTTACCTTTCCTTGTTTCATAGCTTAAATTTATGCCAGTTACGGAGGCGTTTCCTTCAGACCAGTAGTCTAAGAGACTTGAACTCCCACCCAAGTCCTTAACCAAAAACCCGACTAAGAGTAGAGTTCATAGCCCAAGAGTCATCTACAGGTTCATGTGATCTAGGTCTGGGAACCCTGCGCTAAAAGAAGTTAGATCATGAAGGTTTCAAAACTTCGGGAGCTCGAATCTCTGAGATGTCAAATTTCACGATATTCAAAGTTACCCAAACTACCGGAGTAACAAGAGTCACAGATGACTTAAGAACCTAACGGTGGAGATGGATGTGAGCCATTTATTGGGAGTAGAAGCCATCACAGTCTTCAGATCGACTCAAATACCCATTGGAGTTAACGAATCAAACACCATTCGCTCGATTAAATCAATGGTTGGGAAACATTGTGGAGCGCGAAGGTCAAATTAGCAGACATGCTAGTTCACGGCCCGCAATCAACCAACGTCATTGATCTCAATGNATGGGAATGGAAGATCAATGACCAAGATTAGATCAGAGTCAAGTGATCACTTCCTATATTTCAGAGATTGGACCTCACAACCACTGTGAACCATCCATCTGTGAACGGATATCGATGGTGGGAAATCATTGAGGAGCGTGAAGGTGAAATTAGTGGACATTCTAGTTCACGGCCTGTGATTCACCAATGTCATTGATCTCATCGGGCTGGATGATCAATGACCCTGATTAGACCGAGTTGGGAGAGTACTTTTCAAATTGCATAGGTTGAGCTCTCTGATAAAGAGTGTGAACATCGGGGCCCCACAATCACTGTGAACCGTCTATTGGCAAACACATCGGTATTGGAAAAATCATGACCATCAGACCTAGAAAAGTTGCTAGGTGGATAGTCGTGAGTTCCTTTGGAAATTTGGGGAGTAATAGAGTCCTTATGTACCTTCAATCTGAGAGAAAGGACACGTGTCAAAAGATCGTCAACTTCAGGTGTAATCACTCTAAGAGAAGGCGAGTGTGGAGAGGTTGAAACTCCCGAAGCCTGAAGAGCCAAAGTGATTTGCAGTCGTCGATCTTTGGGAAACACGCGATGACAGATCATCGACTTCAGGTGTAAACACTCCAAAAGAAAGTGAGTAGGGGGAGGTTGACACTCCTGAAGCCCGAAGAGCCGAAGCAGATCTGAGTCATCTAAGATAAAGAGACAGGTGTCGTCAGATCCTGCACTTCGAAGGAAAATCACTACGGGAAAAAAGGGGAGGTGTTGAACAAGAAATCCCGAAGCCCAAAGATCTGGAGTTTATCTAAGTCATTCGTCAATTGAGGACAGGGGTCAACAGATCTTCCACTTCGGAAGATAGCCACTTTGGAGGAACATGGGGTCATGAGAGTTGAGAACTCCTGAATTAAATCATGACCATCAATTTGAAGGAGACGTGTGTCGATAGATCATTGACTTTTGGTGAAAGCACTCTGGGAGAAAAGGTGGTGTGAGCGTCTGGGACTCCCGAACGTCTAATCCCCAAAGTGGACCTGAGCCATTGATTTATATGGGCATGTGGCACTTAATCTGGAACTTTGGGTACGGAGTAATTCGGAGGACAAAGAGTTGGAGTGCTCGAAACTCCCAAAAATCGAAGTCCAAAAGAAGATCACAACGGACACGTGGTGCTCGATATGTAACTCCGTGTACGGAGTTCTTCGGAGGGAAAAGGTGTAGGAACGTTTGAAAATCCTTAACGCTGAAGTCTCAAAATAAATCGAGGTTGTCGAAATCCATGAGGACACACAGCGTTGGATCGTGAACTTCAGAGGTTTGCCACTCCAAAGGATTTCACGTGGTGGTCGTCTTGGCACCTATTGTCTTGGCATCTAGTCATAGCCACAGTCATATGCAAGTATAGAGGAATGAAAAAACCTAAAGATCTTGGGAGAGGTTATCTTCCTTCTCTAAGCTCATTTCGGGGCATGGAGATCATTGATGGAAAGCTCTGGAAGAGAAGAATGGAATAGGGACCCCGAATGAGGGTATTGTTTTTCTTAAGAAGAATGAAATGTTTTACGCCCCGTCATGGGTGTGTCACAAATTGGTATCAAAGCATCAGGTTACAACACTCGGCCTACTTGGGCTCATGTATGAGTCACTTAAAAACCATATTTAGAGTACTTTTAAGAGTGACACCCTATCTTGCCTATTTCTTAAAGAGTCTGGTTAAAATTTTCTTGAGGAAAAGAATGAAACTTTCTACTGTGTGTGTGCATTTAAGAAATTTGAACTGTGTATTGTTCATAAACTAATATATTGTTGGCTAACAATAAGTTTTTTGTCAGCACTCGAGCAGTCAGTAAATCATGGGAAAACTTCAAGTCTAAAGGATGGTCACGTGTTATGACGTGGGGGATGGCTCCCACAATAGAGATGAAGAATCTGATGAAAGGAGGGTGGTGGAAACCCCTCCAGATCTGGATGAAACTGTAAGGAGCCTTAGGGCCGAATTACAGAGTTGCAATGCTGACAATGAGAGATTGATAGAGGATCAAGAAAAACAAACAGAAATTAATGCAAACTTGTTGTAGAGCCTATCCGACATACAGAGGAAGTTGCAGCATGAACCCGCAACCAGCCATGTGGACCGACGACATGTGAAGAGAAGTCAAATTCAACCTGAGATCCAAAAACATGGTCCCATAAGTGACCACACTAGGAGAAGTACCTCGAAGAAGGCCCAACCTGGAGACAGGGGTCACTCATTGGGAGAGTCCTCTAGAAAGGAAGCTAGCAACTCCGAGGGATCTTCTAGTAGAAAAACTAGCTCACGTAATCGAAGGAAAGGAAAGAAGAGAAATCATTCCAAAATTCATGATCCTGAAGAGTTAAAGAAATCCAAACCACCCTCTTTTGATGGAGATATTAAGAAAGGAGAAGAGGTTGAAGCTTGGCTGCTTGGTTTAATGAAGTACTTCATATTCCATGACTACTCTGAAACCTTGAAGTCTCGAATAGTCATCTTCAACCTGAATGGATAGGCTTCCATTTGGTGGGAATACCTTAGAAATGTGAAAGGAGTCCATGAGAAGGACTTTTCATGGAAACAGTTCGAGAAATACTTCAGGAAGCAGTATCTGTCAGAGAAATACATGGATGGGAAGACTAAGGAGTTCTATGGACTCAGGTTGGGATAGCTCACCATAGACGAATATGTCAATAACTTTCTTAAGCTACTAAGGTATGTACCCTACATAAAGGATGAAAAGGTAAAAATGCAGTGATTTATTAGTGGGTTACCTCAGACCTACTGGGACAAGATTGAGTTTGAATAATCAAAGACCTTAGAAGAAACCATCCGGAAGGTGAGGTATTGTTATGAATAGTTTGGGAAGAAGACAGGACCTCACGAGGACTGGACGAAAAAGAGTAGTTGGGGATTCAAGAAGAAGGGGTTTAAATCCTCAAGATTTAAGAACTATGGGAAGGGTTCTAGGATGAATCTTACTACTAGAAGTGTGTATCAGAAAAATTTCCCCTCTCAGAGTGGAAATAAACCTTTTGAGACAATCCCAGGAAACATTGATAACCTAAAGAAAGAACCCTTAAAATGATGGGGTTGTGGAGAAGATCATCGGTTGAGGGATTGTCCATGTAGACAATAGAACAGTAGGAGAGTCTACAATATCCAATAAGATACCACCATCAATGATGTGGCTAGGAGCATACCACGAATTTATTCAGCCTTGGACAATAATCAATCTGGCCACCAAACTTTAGTGGTGGAGATGGAAGGTATGATCACCAACCATCTAGTTTCTATTTTAATTGACCCTAGTTCTAATCTGAGTTATGTGGGCCCTCAGACTATTGATAAGTGTAAATTGCAACCAGTTAGACATGTTAAGTCATGGTTGGTACAACTTGATGCAGCCCCCCACCTCAGCAGGGTCTTTCGACCTCTCGGTCTAAGGTTCGTTCCAACTACTGAGCTGGATTATCTCTTTCGGGTCCATGTTGGAACCTCCATGAAACAATTTTCCACAGGTCCTTATGAAACTCCGCCCGCTCGAACAAGCACTAGGTGGAAGCTTCCTCCACACGACCACTAGTTGTGACTGCGCACTTATCAAAAGGTGTTTCACAATTTTGCATATCAGGTCTTTGCATGTGAGTCACCTCGACTCTCTCGACCTCCAAAATCCTAACAGGGGCCTAGCGCATGCTATCTCCTCCCTTATTCTCCATCCATATGACCCCTTGCTATGACCCGGAGCTCAATTCTCAAGCGCTTCGCGATTTCTCATTCTGTGACTTTGCGTCTCACAAAATTTGCTTGTTCGTCCTTCTAAAACCTAAAATAATGAGTTCTGCTCGCCTAACCAACTGTCCAAAATCCTTGCAATCCAATGGTCCAGATCTCCCTTTCACGTATCAGAACTTCGCGTTTCGCGAAGTTCGACAATGGCTTCCTCCCTTCTCTCGATTCCCGAACTTGTGAACTTTTCAGGGCCAGATCTACAATCCATATATGATCTTCTCCCATACACTCTTCTGAGTGTTTGGACATGAGATTCAACGGTCCAGATATCTTCCTCTACAGCTAATCTAACGGCTAATGTCGCTCCTCCTCCTGAGCTTTTCTTTCTCCCGACTTGAAATAATTACTAAGTTTCAAAGACGTCGACCTTTGGTCATCCTCCTATGAGCCCAATGACTTTGGGTCTGATCTGCATTCTGAAAATGCAATCCCCCATGAGCTTTGGAAATGTAATTTATCCTTGGCCCTGGTGCACACTTGCGCTTTGCGTGCAACTTTGCACTATTCCCCCCTGAGCTTTGGGGACTTGGAATAAGTCCACTCTTGCACACTCCTTGCACTTTGACTAGCCTTCAGATGGTTTTCTTTCAACACTTCATCTGAGTGTTTTCCTGGTGCACTCCCTGCACAGGTATTCCTCAAGAGTGTTCAACAACTCTGTATCAACCTTTCTCTCCTCGAAGGGATATAAGTTCCGTCTTGGAAACTTATGCTCAAGCACTCCTTGCTGAGATTACAGAGTGTTCAGTAAAGCTGTAAGTGTCTTCCCCTCTGACACTTCTCTTCTCTTTGAACTTGAAACATAGTTCACCTCGTGCACTCCTTGCACTCTCTCGTTGCCCACTTGGTAGAGCTCGACAAAATCCTCATCAATTTTGTTCTCTCTTCTCTAGGCCTTCCTCTCTTCTCTATGCCTTATCTGCACAGTATTTCCTCCTCCAAGGTGTCCAGTAACATTGAGGCTTCTTCCTTGAGTTTATAATTCCTTTGGTGTGCCCTCTTATCATGTTCTTGTCTGATGTCCATAGAAATCAGAGGTGCACTCTTTGCACTAGCTCAAAGAGTCCTCGACACCTTGTCATGCACTTCTTGCATTTAGCTACAAAGAACCCAAACTGAAATCAGAAACCTCGCAGACAACGAATTGTATCTATCCCTACAGATGGAAACTACTCATACATCTACATCATAAATAAACACACCATTAACATTCAAATGAAAACAGATAAACACACAGAAACTCATATGTAGGAAAAACTGCTCTTTTTGTATTAATTTGAATGTTTGTACAATGGTTACAAACGCTAGGGTTGCAACATAGTCTCATCTCTCCTCTCTTCTCTTCTCTTCTAATCTCCTTTGCATGCTCTTTTGAATCTAGATACAAATATATTTTAAAAAAGAGGGGCTCCTCGAGCCTTTTCCTCTATCTACCTACTCTCATTAAATTATATTGAATTACAATCAATGGTTGTCTAGTCTGAATCGGATCTAGATCTTATCAGCCTGTCAGCCATTAAAGGTGAAATCATCTCATGCTTGCTCAAAGGCATGGCTCAGCTCTTCCATCCTTACAAAACTTTAATTGCATTAAATTACAATTTTGAAATTTGAAAACGAGGGAAAAATGAGAGGGTTGGCACCTCTCCCCTCCTTGAATGTGCACTGATGTGTTCGTTGGCTAGCCCATTGCTGAGGTGGATTGATGCTCCTGCATCATACTCCATTGCTATGAAAAATTCATGATATCCTGCTCATGATCTCCCCAACTATGTTAAATCGACCTAGATCCCAAACTCTCTTCTGGAGTTGTCCTCCTGCTCCACTGCTTTGTTGCTGCTACATCTTCACTACTGCTATGGCAGGCTCCCTTCTTTTTAGCTTCTCCCTACTAACAGATTCATGTGCTGACCTTGACATCAGCTTCTTGATTTCCTCTATCATTCTATCCAGCTGCTCCAATGGCTAGCTTATTCTTTGCAGACCGCTCAGCTGCACTTCCTCCTCATGCTGAAAAATGGGTAGATCATATCAATATTCCATGTTGTCTTCATCTCCTCTTGTGGCACTAGCTGGCCACTCTGCTGTAGACTCCAATTCTACAATCTCATCACTGAGATGTTGCTCAGCTTCTCCTTCTAACAGATTTACTTCTGCCATTTCTCCTTGCATTGGAATATCTCCAGCTTCCTCCAGCTGTTCCCCAGACTGGAATTCTGATTCACCTTCTGTTGTAGGCCTCGGCACTACAGTCATCATCTGTTCAACTTCCTGGCTGAAATTTCTGAGAAATTATGGCGAATGCTCTTCTCCTACGATATACATGACTATCTGTTGGCAGCCATCTACTGGTTCCAGATTTTCCAACCAATCCTCCAACATCCTCAACTATGTCTCCCATGGAGTGAGCATCTTAACTGCATGCTCTTCTTTTTCTAGGGTAGACATCAGCATCTTCTCCTTCTCTTATTTCTTCATGAGAGTCACTGACGGTTATCCTTCTCCTGTTGTTGCACCTGCAACATGTGTTGTGGCCTCGACTGGGCTACTTGGCAGGAATACCTCAATTCCTCCGATGATCAGAATGTATTTTTGATCCTCCCCTGTCAACTCCCCTTGTTGATCTGAACTCACCTCTAAGTTCATGAGACTCTCAGAAAGTCTCATTTTTTCTCCCTTACCCACCTAGAAAATTGTGATTTCTTCCCTACCCACCTGGTAGTCTATGAGATCCCCTGATGATCACACCTCATTTCCCACCTCGCAATCTGAACTTTCTTTACTTCCCACCTGGCGGTTTTTGAGACCCTTGTTTGATCTCTTCTCCTCATCATCACTGAGACTCTTCCCAGCTTCTGGCTCATAGATGTTTACCATTTCCTCTGTGTCCCTGAGGTTTTCAACATACCTTAGCCATACTCTCAACAACCTTTTTTTTCCTCTATCCAACAATCTCTTAACTTGCCACTTCACCTTCTTATTCATGGGCCACTCATACACCCAATGCACTTTTGCATCCTGTTGCATTTTAAATGCAAGCTTCTCCATTCTTTCTCTTACCTCGCTGAGCTCTTTATCCATCTTAGCTTTACTCTTCTGCTGGTGGTCCTTACTTCGCCCATGCCCATGGCCTTCAGTAGCCATATTCTTTTCCCTCTGCCTTCCCTCCTAGAAATTCTGTTGTTCACTCTGCAACTGAGAGCATCTCCATATTCTCCTTCGCCTGAAATCTACAAACGAAGATTGTGCTATGATACCACATGATGGTATCAACCAATATCCATTCACCATCTCTCATTTTCCTACGATCTGCAGACAAAATATTTATCTCTGATACCACCTGATGGTATCACACTATCTCCCTTATCTCCTTTCCTCTTTTTCCTGATGTCTAGAAGAAAAAATCAGCTCTGATAACACTTGACGGTATTAGACTATCTCTTCTCACCGTCCTTCCCTTGCTTGTTGTTTGCAAACAAAATAACGACTTCCTCCTCTGTCTCCTTCGCCTGAAATCTATAGACAAAAAAATTCATCTCTGATACCACATGATGTATCCCCCCACCTCGTCAGGGTCTATCGACCTCCCGGTCTAAGGATCATTCCAACGGCTGAGTTGGATTATCTCTTTCGGGTCCCTGCTGGAACCTCCATGAAACAATTTTCCATAGGTCTTTATGAAACTCCGCCCGCGTGAACAAGCATTGGGTGCAAGTTTCCTCCATGCGACCACTAGCTGTGACCATGTGCTTATCAAAAGGTGTTTCATGATTTCACGTATCAGGTCTTTGCATGTGAATCACCCCAACTCTCCCGACCTCTGAAATCCCAACAGGGACCTAGCGCATGATAGCTCCTCCCTTTTCCTCCATCCATATGACCCCTCAGTATGACCCAGGGCTCAATTCTCAAGCGCTTCGTGATTTCTCATTCTATGACTTCGTGTCTCGTGAAATTTGATTGCTCATCCTTCTGAAACCCGAACTAACGACTTCCACTCACCTAACCAACAGTCCACAATCCTCGCGATCAAATGGTCCAGATCTCCCTTTCGCGTATCAGAACTTCATGTTTCATGAAGTTCAACAATGGATTCCTCCCTTCTCCCGATTCCCAAGCTTGTGAACTTTTCAGGGTCAGATCTACGGTCTGGATCTGATCTTCTCTCATGTTCTCTTCTGAGTGTCTAAACGCGAGATTCAACGGTCCAGATCTCTTCCTCTGTAGCTGATATAACGGTTGTTGTCGCTCCTCCTCCTGAGCTTTGCTTTCTCCCAACTTCAAAGAATTACTAAGTGTCAAAGGCCTCGACCTTTGGTCATTCTCATATGAGCCTGATGACTTTGGGTCTCGTCTACATTCTAGAAATGCTATCCCTCCTGAGATTTGGCAATGTAATTTATCCTTGGCCATGGCGCACACCTGTGCTCTACGTGCAACTTTGCACTATTCCCCTTGAGCTTTGGGGACTTGGAATAAGTCCACTCTTGCACACTCCTTGCGCTTTGACTAGCCTTCAGATGGTTGTCTTTCAACACTTCATCTGAGTGTTGGCCTAGTGCACTCCTTGCATAGGTCTTCCTCCAGAGTGTTCAGCAACTCTGTATCAACCTTTCTCTCCTTGAAGGGATATGTTAGCACCATGATTTTCATGGCTAAGGTTAGAGGTTTGTCAACAATTTGCAAAGTCATGCTTGTTAGCACCCATGTCGTTTTTATGTCTGGCATCATCTAACATCTCCAAGGGCCAATTTCAAAAGGAATCTTATAATTTATTTATTCCCATTTCAATTTTCAACTGCGCGCTGCAAAATTCACGGCGCACTACAAAATTCACTGTGCACCGCGTAGAGGATGTTGTCGTGCAGAGGATGTTGTCTTGCAGAGAATGTCGTCATGTAGAGAATGTCTTTGTGCAGAGGATGTTGTCACACAGAGGATGTTTTCGTGCAAAGAAGGTTTTTGTGCATAAGATTTTTTCGCGCAGTGGATTTCATCGTGGAGTGGGTTGTCACGTAGTGGATTTTCCTGTGCACAAGCTACAGGTCGCACTGCGCAAATTACTGGTTTAGTGGTCAACTTAAAGATCAATTTATGACCTGTTAGGGTCCTATAATTATAGGCGAGTCAATACTTCGACTGTGATTTGGCCTCTCTCCCGGTGACGAAGTATAGCTCAGGTGATTCCGTTGTCCTCCCTCCATTCTTTTCACTCGACCCTCCATCACCTTGCTGCATCCTTCATCTGCTGCATCCTCTCCCCCTTGTGCTTTGTCAACCTCCATTATCCCGCCTTCCATCCCTGCACAAATGGACTTAGGATGAACAAATTTTTTTAAATAAAGATCAGTCTAAGTTAAATTTGATTAATAAGTGACTATTTAATAATTGATTAATTATTAATTAATTGTTAATTAATTAATTATTAAGTTAGTTAAGAAACTAGGTTAACAACTAGTTAGTAACTAAGGTTAGTTTTACATTTAAATAAAATAATTAAAATTAAAAACAAAACAAAAAAAAATTAAATAACATTACAAAATATGAAAAAACATTTAAAAAGCAAAAAGAAATAAAATAGGTTAAAATATAAAAAATATTATAATAAGTAATAAATAAAATAACACATAAAACAAAGTTCATAAACCAACGTGACTCATAATATAATAAAAACAAAAAAATAAAATATAATAAAATAACATTTAAAAATTTAAAAAACACACAAACCTAAGTCCTAAGCCTATTCCCTACTCCCTCACGTCCCCTCACCTCACTCCCCATCTCCCCCATCCCCCACGTCACCATCCACGATCCTCTCCACACTCCTGCCCACATGCCATGACATCACCATCCACTATGGTAAACCCACGCACATTTCCATATGCGTCCCCCCATCCTCATAACCCAAAGTTTAATCAACGTACCACGTTTAATTCCGGACCCCCCGTGAGTCTGAAATTTAACGAAAAGGGGGGGTCCGGAATTTTAATTATAACTTATGCAATTTTGAACGCCTCAGATTTAAACCCTGAGATTAACGACCCAGGTCCAATTCCGGACCCCTCTGGGTGACCGAAATTTAACGAGGGGGGGTCCGGAATTTTTCCCGCCAAAAAAAACCATTTTGCCCAAGTTTACCAGTTTTTGCCCATTTTACCTTGTCTTCTTCCGAGGGAGATTCTGAGAAAACAGAAACGAATTTTAAAAATCTGAGAGAGGTTTTTGGTCAGCACAGGATTATGAACAAAACCCTTTTTTCGGTTTTTGAAACGGAGTTACGAGTAGAGCAGGTCGAAGGCATCTTCGAGGCCTATTTTTCCAGATTTGTCATTTTCCGTTTCAGTCCCGATTTTGCAGGAGCTGCCACGGCCAGCTGGAGATGAATTTTACGAAACCGAAGGAGGTTTTTATCCAGAACATGCCCATCTACAATAAAATCCTTCAGTTTTTTCCCAGGTTTCGTCATTGAGGATAAAATCACGTCTGAACAGACCCCTGTTTCGCAGAGAAACGGTCCATTTTTTATGGCAACAAACTCCGAATTTGGTGGGAATGGAGGCTATTTTCGGCCAAGACGGTTGAACCGACTCTCAGAACTTGAGGAGGAGAGCTATACTATTTATTGATATGATTTTAATGTAATAGGGTTGGATCTTCACGCCCTGGAGGCTACCGAGCTGTAACATTTTTGAACTGTTCTGCCATTAATGAAAGAGGCTCTTTACAGGATTCCTGCGCATGTTTACTGGTGATGTGATTTCTCGGTGAATATTCTCTTGCTCTGTAATCATCTCGTTTTTCTATAACTAATCTGTATGAATAGCGTTATGTTGTAGGATTTATCC
>JASDQU010240501.1:123801-142145 GCA_032191745.1 Picea mariana | reverse complement strand
AGTTGACTGTTTAGGGCCCCCTACCTTTTGCGGCTGCGGGTCATCTTGATGGAACCGGTACGGAACTGGCCGGTTCAGGCAAAAAAACCGGCTCCGTACGGAACCGGTGGCGGTTCGGACTGGTGGGGGCTCAAAACCGGTTGGACCAGCCGGTTTTACCGGTTCCGGTTCGGTTCTTGTAACTATGGTTTGAATTAATAATATTGACTTTGTTCTTATGATGTATCCTCGGTTACCTTTATATATACTTTCAAACACTCCTTTAGTTGAGATAATGACTCTATTTTACCTAGATGTAGTTATGTGCTTGATTCCTTTTTCTTCTTTAAATGAGTCAATTGGTGGCCTTCTGGAATCTGGGCTTAATAAGGCATAATACCATAATTCTTTATCTTTAGAACATGGCTGCAATTACTAAATTGATTTTAACCTTGTAGTCTCTAGTATCTACTGTCATTGGAGTTGTGACATTGATTTCTCCCTGCATCCAATCCAATATTAAGAGATCAAACATTTGAAGGGATTCTTTGAATTTTAAGAGTTGGATTCTTTGAATAACTATATGATCTCATCCTTTTAAACTTTTTCAGTATTGAGTAGTTGGACTTGATTCTTAATGAGGGGCTATTTAATAACCTTTTATGCTTTCTCAAAACACCTTTGTTCATCCTCCTGAATGTTCATGCATACTCTATGGATCTTTGGTTGCATTTAAAATAGATTTGAATTTGGAGACTGCATAATCCTGAAACTTGCTGCAGATATCTTGTAGCTTTATGATCTTAACTTTGCAAGCAAACAAAATGAGATGAATGATGCAGTCTTGAATCTTTATGTTTGTAAATGATATTTTGAGTGAGATCTTTAGCTGTCATAATACAGAGTTAGATAATTTGATTTGGAATCAAGTCCACATATGAATCCTTTCCCTCTGATTCATTGAATCCTTGACCAATGTTGTTGCCCTTTTGCCGATATACCAATGCCAACATATAGTGTGCTTCTTGTGGACTTTTGCAAGCTGCTATGTATATGAATTTAAGGAGTCTAAGGTTGGATGATTTCCCTTGGCTAATCCTCTGCACTCTTGGTTTGCAAAAGTAAATTTAAAGACATTAGCAAGGCATATAGATTTGAAATGATGTTGAATGGGATTCACAAAATGACTTTGTTTTTCTTTTCTTTTTCTCCAGAACAACACTGTCAGCTGCCTGGTTTTCACCACTGCCTTACCTCATAGCACCTCAAGGATGTTTTTACCATGAGGTTGTTATTATTATTATTATTTAATTATACAGATTAAAACTTGCCAGGAAACCCAGTTTTCAAGACAAGATATGTTCTATGATGTCTTCGAAGAGGTTTTCATCATAAGATATATTTTTTCTTTTTTTTTTGGTATTTTTTCTTGAGATGGTTGTTTTCCTCCATATTAAAGGCAGGGATGCCATCAATCATAGTGAGTTGTGGCAGCACTTCAGAAAGTTGTAGCCATTTTTTTGTCATGTTGATTCGTTGGTTACCTAATTTGAAGCACTTTGGTTTGATCTTTATGACTGGATATGTAGTGTACTTAACCGCAAAAATTTAGAGGAATCACACAAAATGTAGTGCAAAACCCAAGAACACAAGAGAAAAGAAATAAAAATAGAGAGCTATGCTCACTTGCCTCTTCAAGGGGGCAAGCTCCAAGGGCAATGCTTCAAATACAATAACAATTATTGACAAAACAATGCATTAGCTTCTACTCAATATATAGCTATCCATAGAGAACCTTAACTACCCATGGGACCCTTATAATGAGGGTTGTGTTAAAATATTGAATGTGCTTGTTTTAACCATAAACAATATCACTATTTTCACCCAACCATAGGCACACAGCTACCCTCGAGCACCTTAACCTTTGCTAGATAGAATGATTCCGGAAAGCTACACTAGAACCAACAGATAAACCCTAGCTGCAACAGTAGCACGAGATGGAACTAGAAAACACCATCCAACTGCAACAACAACACAAGACAAGGAGAGCGCACCTTCTCCAAGGGTAGTGCATAAGAGAGAGAGAGTCTCCACAACCACAGAA
The DNA here is from genome assembly GCA_032191745.1 of Picea mariana. Lineage (NCBI taxonomy): Eukaryota > Viridiplantae > Streptophyta > Pinopsida > Pinales > Pinaceae > Picea > Picea mariana. Next base: position 140,062 of record JASDQU010240501.1, on the reverse strand, counting down.
CAAGAACAATACTCAACTGCAGCAGTTGCAGTTACACTTCTTCCCAATAATACCACCAAGAATATCACCAGGAATACCACCAAGAGATACTAAAGGTAGGGTGCATATCTTAGGCTAGATAGCACTAGAGAGAGAGAACAAGAATCACCCCAGAAGATGCTCCTTCCTTTCTTGCAACTGCAGCTCCAAACTTGCGCTATACCTTTCTGAGAGAGGTGAAGTGTGTGTGTACAAATGAGCTAGAGCACCTTCTTGTCACTTATCTAGGCCGACTTGTCTTTTTGGAAGATAATACATTTATATTATTTATTCAACCGAGTCGACTTGTCTTCTAGGGTTTTTACACACTTGTTTAGGATTTCTCTTGCTTCCAGAATATTTTATTCTAACCAAAGGTTACACATGGAGGTTAATACCTCCCGCAACTACCATAATATCAACACTCCCTCCTAGCTAGGGAGGTATTAACTGTAATGGTATCAAACACATCCATCCATTTCACATGGTATGGACAAGGCTCACATAGTCTTGTAGACCATTCTACAGGTAGCATCATCATAGCCACACATGCTATCTCATGATCACATAGATCAAGTCACGAGCATCATCATCAATATCCATCTAGTTGGAAATCACCTCCAACACTACTGCTAGTCTCCATGGCAATCAAGTAGTAGCACATAGTTACTACAATGCCATTCAATAGATCACAACTGTGTCGATCCATAGTAGTACACAACTGATATCCAATGGTACAAAACCACTCCTAGTAGCACACAACTACTATCTAGTGACACACAGTCACTCCTAGTGGAACACATCCACCACAATAGCACACAACTACTGTCCAGAGACATACAGTCTCCACTGTAATCAACTAATAGCTACACAAGCTATAACCATGCAGTACAACAACCTATATGATCAACTAATAGCTACACAAGCTATCACCATGCAGTACAACAGTCTCTATGATCAACTAGTAACCTGACATCAAATCATATCATCGTTTGCATCATCTCTCAAGGCCATACTCCATTTGAGTAATCGAGGATGATGCTGAATAAGTCATGTGCTGGACTTAGCGCACTCAACAGAGTGTCTCACATAAGTCACTCACTCAATGGAGTGATATATGTTAAAATAATAGGCGTGCTCGTTTTCACCATAGACAATATCACTATATTGTCACCCATCCATAGGCACAAGGCCACCCCCAAGCACCTTAACCTTAACAGATAGAATAATTCTGGAAGCAATCACTAGAACCAATAGCCAACCAAAGTAGCGTACCTCTCTCCAAATCTAGCGCACCAAACAGAGAAACCAAACCATAAGCCAAAGACCAAGTCATTACTGCTACAACTATAACTCTCCTCTAGTATGCGCATCACTAGTCCTTATGAGGTCGTGAGTGAGAGTGAGACTAAATGAGCTCAAGCACCCTCTATTTATAGTGCTCCAAGTCAACTAACTAGGCCGACTTCTCTTTCTAGGAGGCTAATAACTTAATATTAAATATTCTCTTGAGCTGACTTGTCTTCTAGGGTTCTTATTTAACCGTTTCGGGTTTCTCTAGTTTCCTGGAATATTCTAGTCTTGTCAAAGGTTACACGTAGAGGTTAATACTATTGATGTTACGATAGTTGCGAGAGGTATTAACCTGCACATGTAACCTTTGACTAGAATGGAATATTCTGGAAGCAAGGGAAACCCTAAACAGATGTGTGAAAATCCTAGAAGACAAGTCGACCTAGCAGAATAAATAATATTAGAATATTATCTTCCAGAAAGACAGGTTGGCTCCACAGGAAAAAGATAAACATAAAATATAATTATTAGAAAGTCAGGTCGGCCCAGCCAGAAAAGTCACTGGATAGATTAATATAAATAGAGGATGTTTTAGCTCATTTGTACACCCAGTCAGAGTGCAAGGCTTGTGGAGAGATGCAGTTGCAGCTGCAGCTGCAAGGAGGAATAAGGGCATATGGTCATCTCTTGGTCTTGGTCTCTCTCTAGCGCTATTAAGTGATATTCTTGGTGATTCTCTTGGTGATATTCTTGGTGATATACTAGCTAAGTATGGCGCAAGTTTGAGAGAGGAGTGCAACTGCAGTTGTGTATGGTACTTGTTCTATGGATATGGATATTGTCTCTTGTGCTCTACCCTTGGAGGAGCGCTCTACTTTTCTTGAGTTGTTGCTATAGTTAGCAGCTAGGGTTTATCTGTTGGTTCTAGTATGGCTTTCCTGAATAATTCTTTCAAAGGTTAAAGGTGCTCGGGGGTGGGTGGGTGACAATATTGTGATATTGTCTATGGTAAAATGAGCATCAATTATTTTAATATGTTATGGGCCTACACTATCTTCAGACAGTCTAACCACTGGAAGGTAGATTGGGAAGTTCATTTTTAAGCTCATTATAACACCAGTTGTAGTTGCAGTTGCAGTCAGGTTTTGCAGTGGCAACAAACCCTAACCAATTTGTTCGGGTGCCTATAGTGAAGCGTTTGGAATATTTCTTTGACATCCTAGTGTGCCCTAGCCTAGCGCACCTCTTGGTAACCTCAACTAGCAAAATGTCAGGTTTGAGTTTTTGGTCAAAGTCAAAGTTTGATTGGTCAAAGTCAAAGTTAAAGGTTGACTTTTGGTCACAGTTGATTTTGTGGTCAAAGTTGAAATTTCAGAGTTTCTAGCTTGTTCTAATCATTGGACCCTCTGATTTAGTTTCTAACCTCTCCTTGTCAAGATGGTATCTAGTTTCAAATTGGAAGACAAGATAGACAATGCTATAAAGATTTCAAGGTATGCACTTGTATATGCTTTTCAAGTTATATCATCTAGCAAAACATGAGTGTGTTTGCAAGGGATGTACAAGAGACCTTGTCCAATCAATGATCTTGGATTCAATGCGGTCAAAGGAACAAGCGCACCCTCCATAGTAGTTGAGGCTTCAGGTTCTAGGTTTTGATTAAATTGATAAGTTTCCAATTTGCACATATCAAGGTTGATAGTTGCTACATTACAAATTGTGAAAGCAGTCTTGGAAAGGTTCTATTACTGCTATATGTAATGAATACTTGATGGCATGTGAATACTATTGATATAGATGCTTATTATACTTGTTTGCAAAATAAACTAACACCTATAGAGAGATATTTCTTGTTTTTCTCCCGTGAAGGTCACCTTGGTCATACTATGTTGATTGTTGGCATAAGCCAATTTTGGGAAAAATCGAAAAAGTTTTGAAGGAATTGAAGTAGCGTTGAAAAACAGGGGAGAGCACTGTGAATAAAGGAAAAGCGGCGTCGAAAAAAGAGGAAAAAGAAGCGTCGAGAAAAGCAGTTACAAAGTGGACAAAATGATGCAGAGCAGTTGGAAAGTGGACAAGCGTCGACTTGGCCGAGCAATGGTTGGATCGAGGACCAGCTGAGATTATGTCAAGGAGAAAGTGGACAAACCTAATCTGCTTAGGGTTAGGCTTTTTGTAAGGGCTTTGTCCTAGTTTTATATAAGTAGAATGTATTAGGTCTGAAGAGGTTGTTGTCCTTTTTGTTGTTGTTGTTGGCGAGTAGTGAGTTAGCCCTTTTAGACCATCTGATAGCGGTCAAGTGAAGAGTTCTCAATGTTGTGAGAATTGTCGCGATCAATGGAGATTGTGTGTAATGGTGGGAGAAATGTACAATGCACAATATTAGATTTGGCAGGAATATGAATAAAGAGCCCAAGCGACAAATCTTTGTGGATGTAACCCCAGGGGGGTGAACCATGGTATATCTGTGTTTTATGTGACCTCATGCAATGTTTATGATTGTATTTGCTTTAATGATTTTTTATGATGAATATGTTATATGATAAAGGAATGAACAATGCGCAGTAAGAATAAGCTAATGGAATCTACAGGATAACACTAAATAAATGGACGTTATAGCTAGTGTTTAGATCGAAATATTGTGTTACGGTAGAAAAATGCTTGTCATTGAACACATGCGGTTATGATGGTTAATAAAGTCCTATTAAGATAGTTGTGATAGTTGTCTGGAGTGAGATCTAATGAGGGTTTGAAGGTTAACAATGAGTAGGTTAAATGCCTCTGAGATAAACAAATCCCATCCTTGGGCTGCAGACATTTGAGTCCTGCGGCCACCCAGAGAAGCCATCTTGGGTGAGATTGCGCAGTGCACTCTGTGCGTTGTGTTTCCTTCTGGTATCCAGAAGGGTCGATGGTAGAAGGGTTTTGTTGGTAATATTGTAGTTTGAACCTGGGTCTGCCCATAGTAAACTCAACAAAAGTTTCGTTGTCAATTGGAACTTAGAAGATTAGATCGGGATGGATGTATCATGCAGTATAGCGCGAGGGATTAAGAAAGGGCATGTTTTTAGGTTGGAACCCCACAAAAGAGGAGATTAAAATATGGTTGACAGTCCACGAACTAGAGTTTGCCAAGACAATATTTGGAGAGATACATATTTAGTGAAATACACGAGAGTTTATTTAGTGAGTTTCCCACGCTATTACATGAGTGGATAACATAGTTGAAAGATACCCATTTGACAAATAGAGTTAGATCAATGGAGTGGACACAAGAAAGTATCGCGCGATTGAAAAGGGTAAATAACAAATTCATGTGCGTAGTAGATTTCTGGCAAGACGACATTGTAGTGGGGTATATAACTAAATTTGCAGTAGATACATCGACGTCTTACAGTGTAGCAGAGCAAGAGTTTCTTAAGGGTCCAAGGGGAAGTTACATCATATCATTATACACTTCAATAAAGAGATTATTGCATGATAAAGGGGTATTAACTATGGAATCAAACAACTAAACTACCCTGCATGCATGGGAGAGTTAGGGGAAACATGAGGAAGGTCTGAGATGGAGGGCGAAATGGATAGAGAAGAGCGCATTAATGAGAAAGATCCTATTATGATGGATCAAGAGGAGATCCAGGAAATTATGCAGAAGGTAGGAATGACGTGTAGTGGAAGACCCTACCGATATAAGCTCAATAGGAAGAAAAGAGGAGTAGCCGAGAGGGAAGGTTTGGAGAGTGATGAGGAAGAGGTAGAGGATCTTCGTGATATGGAGTACATTGACGAAATATTGCGCGCCACTTATGAAAGAAATACTAGAGGAGCGAGATCTAATGAGGAAGCAGATACCCTTGTTCAGTTTCGAATCAGTGTAGAACCTACAACCCCATGTACAATTAACACATCAACAAATAAAGAGTTGTTTAGAGAACCAGTGACTGACGGTCAGAAGAAGCTAGGAGATCAAACTAGAAGTGATGGTACAAGTGGAAGTACCAGTAGCAGTACAGGTAGTGGTACAAGTGGAAGTACTAGTAGCAACACTAGTGAGAGCTCAAGTCCGAACAATAGTACACAGATAGTAGTACCACGAGGAGCAGGTACAACACATTCGACAATGGCAGGCGTAGATCCAACAATAAGATTACCAGAGTTTTATGGGGATGGATCATAAGACCTAGAGAAGCACCTATTCGTGTGTGAGCGAATATGGGAAGCAAAAAGTGTCACTGACGAGGCAACAAAAGCAGCGCAATTAGCAATAACTTTCCGAAACCACACGTTGGATTGGTATATGAATCTTGCAATAAACAATCCACAAGGTGCACCGGGAACAGTAACAGAGATCAAGCAGGCACTAATCACGAAGTTTCAGAGGCCAAAATCAGAGGATCACTTTATGAATGAGATGATTGAGGTTAGAAAAAAACTAGGAGAATCAGTATGGGACATTGATCAGAAGTTCAAGACATTGAACTGAAGTATCCCATTTCTGACATGCAACATAGATAATTATTTATAAATTCTCTGTTACCACACTTTAAATATCCATTGAGACAACATAAATTTCAAAACCAGGCAGAGGCACTGTAAGCAGCGATGCAGTTAGAGGAGAATCAATATAAGCAGACAGATCCAACCATAGAGGAGCTAAAAGAAGATCTGAAGAACTTGACAGTGTAGTTGAACCAGAACAAGAATAGGGAGAAAAGAGAAGCAGTGTGGTGTACCCTGTGAAGATAAGAGGGACATCACAAGAACTAGTGTCTTGCATTTGCACAGTACCTGGGAGTAGGGCTACCAAATCCATTGCTTAAAGGAGGGCCTTACTATGAAATATGCAAGTCACATGGGCATGATCCTTATCACTGCCCTATGATGCAGAAGTACAAGATAGAACTGAAGAGTACTTTTTGTAACTTTTGTAAATCAGTGGGCCATGAAGACAAAAATTGTAGAACTCTAGAGTTAATGAAGAAAATAACCTCAGATGCATGCAATATGCACGCTGAGTTGATGACAAGACAAACTGCACCACAGTTTGACAATGCGCAACAATTTCAAGCGGTGCCACAATTTCAACAACCCTATAATTAGGCGCCACAATATCATCAACAGAACATGGATCCACAGGGGAACAAAGGAGGATTCAGAGGAAGAGGAAGATGAGGAATGGGCAGAGGCAGAGGGCCTGTTATCTGCCATAATTGTCAACAACAAGGACACTATGCCAAAGACTGTCCTCAACCAACAACAACATGTATGTACTTTTGCGCAGTAGATCACGTGACAGAAGTGTGCCCAAAGTTAATGACAAAGATCCAGGAGAAGAGGAATCTAAACAACCAGAATGTTCAGTGGATTGCTGCAGAAATAAGGGATCCTGGGAGGAACATCAATATAGTGACTAGAGGAGGAGTGAAGACAGGACCAGATGCACATGATTAGAAGAAGGAATCTCAGTGTTGGATTCAGAAGAACACTCAGCCACAACATAAGCTTGATGCAAAGAATGAAATTGAAACTTTCAAGGAAGCAAAGAAGGAGTTCCTAAAGGAGAATGAAGCATCCACATCAAACACCGCGCAGAGGTAAGATACTCATATTTTTGATATGCCTCAGTCTTTGGATCATACTTACAAAGGAGAGCAAACAGATAAAGTAAGTAACTTAAAGAATTTCTTGGAATCTTGCTTTAAATTACTTAATGATAAGAATGCCATGGATTTGTTTAAAAATATGCTTGAGAAATACAACATAGAAGAAGGGGTAGGAACATAACCTAAGAAGATTAATCAAGTCCATAGAAATAAAAGAACCAATAGAGAGTTCAGATTGAATGCAAATATATGAAACTTTAATATGGGAAATGTTATCTTAGACTTAGGATCAGATGTCAACATATTGCCAAAGAAGACTTGGGAAGCAATGAGAGAACACTGGGGTATTCCAATATCCAATTGAAGTTAACAAACTAGCAGAGAGTGATTCCCATAGGTAGATTGAAGAATACAACAATAGATTTAGATGGTGTGCGCACCACAACATATTTTGAAGTAATGGATATGGTGGATGAGTCTATACCATTTCCAGCACTATTGGGAATTGATTGGGCCTTTGATAATCAAGCCATAATTAACTTGAAGACTAGAAAGATGATATTTGAAGCTGGGAACTTTAGGGTAGTAGCACCTTTAGATCCCTTAGATTGCAAAAGATATGTAGAACTCGTGCCTGACAATGTTCTAGAGGATGATGTCAACCAGTTGTATAGGACGACTACATAAGAGGAAGACTATGTGAATCCAATTGCAGATGAAGCACTCAGTTGGAGGAGTATCAATTATGATATGTCAGATTCAGATACTAGAGTAGAAAACTGCCAACAAAGATTGCATGAAGTCTCTACTAGGAGGTGCGCCAGAGTTACATGGGCAGTAAGATGGGTTGGGACAGAAGTAAGACAGTTTCCCACATTTACTGAAGATGATAATTTAGAAAACTTCCTGACATAATTTGAATCAGAGGTTTTGGATAGTCAGAGATTACTAGTGTTGGATATAGCACTAAGGGACACACCTGCACGGTGGTGGGGTGCGCATAAGGAGGTAATCCAGGACTGGTATCAGTGTAAGCGATTGATGGCGCATAAGATTTGGTAGGAGTCAGCAGGATAGACCCTTACAGAAGTATGATGGAAGAGGGAAACCAAGACATCATATAAATGATTGTGTCATTAACTGGAGATTGGTACAACCAGTGGAATGGACACATTATTTTTTTCATACATTGGAAGGAATACCTAGCAATTGGTACAAGGAGCAGGAATTGCGCAGAGAAACTGTGAGTTGGGGTGCAGTGCAACAAAATTTTATTAAGACATTTTCATTTGAAAGTGAGAATCCATGGGTGGATAGGGCATTATAGAGGATGAAAAGGAATATATTTGAAGAATATGGGGTAGATACAATGACAATAGACATAGACTACATAAAAGAAACACATGAACAATTAGTTTACAGTTATCAGGTTGCAGAGGATGAAGAAGTAGAAGACAACCCATGTGACATACAAATAGTTGAAGGGGAAGGAGAAAGAGGGTTAGAAGGACCTCAGTTACAATCAAAAGAATTTACTGCACCAATGATGATTAAGATGGTCGATATTGGCACTGAAGAGAAACCCAAGATAGCCAGCATTGGAGATTACTAGGAAAATGAGACAATGGAAAAAATAACTGAATTATTGCATACAATGACTTATTCCCAACCACATTTTCAGAGATGAAAGAGGTAGCAGGAAAACTTGGACAGATGAAGATACCCCTTAGACCAGATGCAAGACCAGTGAGACAGAGACCATACAGATTAAACCCCATCTATAAGCAGAAGGTTAAGGCATAAATTGACAGAATGCTAGTCTCATGAATCATAGAGCTCGTGTAAGAATCAAAGTGAATTAGTCCAATGGTGGTCCAGGAAAAGAAGTATGGAGGGTTTAGGATATGTGTGGATATGAAAAAGTTAAATGATGCATGCCTACATGATCTTTTTCCTACCCCATTTACAGATGAAGTTTTAGAGAATGTGGGAGGACAAAAAGTCTACTCCTTCATAAATGGATTTTCAGGTTACCATCAGATCATAATTGCTCCAGAGGATAGGTACAAAACCACATTTGCAACAGAGTGGGGGTCATACTAGTACATAGTAATGCCATTTGGTTTGAATAATGCACCAACAATATTTTCCAGAGTAATAGTAGTTGCATTCAATAATTTTATACATAATTTTTTAGACGTTTATTTGGATGATTGAACAATATTCAACTTATTGAAGGACCATGTAGAAATTCTGAGGTTAATGTTAGAGAGATGTAGGCAATGTCAGATTTCCTTGAACATTAAGAAATGTATATTCAGTACACCATTTGGCATCCTACTTGGACATATTGTATGCAAACAGGGCTTGATAATAGACCCTGCAAAGATTTTTGTTATTGTCAATTTACTACCACCAAAGTCAGTGCGCCAGTTGAGAGCAACATTGGGCCACATAGGGTACTACAGGAAATTTATAAATGGCTATGCAAAGATTACTGTTTCCATGGAGAAGTTACTAAAGAAAGACATCAAGTTTCAATGGAATGATGAATGCCAAGAGAGCTTGGATATATTGAAGGAGAAGATGGTGACAACACAAATTTTGAGCTTTCCAGATTGGACAAAGGAATTTCATGTGCATGTGAATGCTTCATCCATTGCACTTGGAGCAGTTTTGGCACAACCAGGTGAAGGAGACATTGATCACCCAATATCTTTTGCTAGTAGAAAGTTATCCGAGTCTGAGAAGAACTATAATACTATAGAAAGGGAAGGTAAGGCTATGGTATATGCCTTACAAAAGTCCAGACATTATTTATTGGGTCAACATTTTAAGATGTTTACAGATCATTCCGCTTTGAAGTACCTAGTTAACAAGCCAATGTTGGGGGGAAGGATTTGTAGATGGTTGTTATTGTTTCAAGAGTATGATTTTGAAATCATAAATAAACCAAGGAAGCTGAATGTAGGACCAAATCATTTGTCGAGAATTACTAATGGAGAGGAGCCAAAGAACTTGGAGGAGAATTTTCCTATGATAGAAGAATTCGAGATATATCATCAGAAGAGCACACCTTACCATCCCCAGGAAAATGGTACAATAGAAACTTTTAACAATATTCTAGATAATTCACTAACAAATATTTGCAATGTGAATAGGGATGTGTTAGCACTTAAAGTCACACTTTGACTGCTAAAGTGTAAGCTCAACACCCATCAATAGGTTTAAAGATAAGTTTTTATGATAATGTGGCGAATGGATAAAACTTAGTAAAACAACGCCAATCATAGTAAGTCCTAGAAATACATACAAGCAAATGGGGTTTTGAATAACTTTAGACAAGGCTTTAGATAATAAAATGAGCAGGTGGGAGACTTAAGCAGAAGAATGAAACATGCCTATCTGATCAAAATCTGGACCAAGGGTCAAATTTTAGCTCAAAAATCAACGTTCTCGGAATTGCCTCAAAATGAACGAGAGCGTAACCCTCTTCATCACGAACCCAACGCGACTCGTTTCGTCTCAAATGGACGTCAGGAGTGAGAGATATTGCGATCTGTCCGGATCGTCAAACAGGAAAAAAAATGGATGCTGATTGTGCAGTCCGTACAGTCCGTACGGATGCTGACGTGGCAAGACCGTACATGCTGATGTGGCGACCGTACAGTGACATGGCACCTGCTGATGTGGCGGTTTGTGATTAGTTGACAATTGGGCGATTGTTATTGCGACATGTGGCATCATTTGGACGAATGGTAAGGTGCCACGTGGCCCAGTCATGGGCTGCCACGTGGCACCCCTTTATTGGCTATTGGGTTGTTCAAAAATTTGTTAAGTCCACCGAAATCGAACCTCAGACCTCCGTGTGCGCGCAACGCCTTAACAAAGTCCGCCCGACCGCTATACCACACGTTGATTCTTGTAATGAATATGGCGAGATATGTATTTGAATTTACATTAATGCTATGTTGGCGGGGGGTCGGGCAAGGGCTTAGCCCCGACCCGCGGTCATATGTTTATTGTATGTGACCACGCCTATTTGTAAAAGGCGCGCGCGGGGAGTATTTCAAATATAGCCCACGGTTTTATACCTTGTATGTGACCTTACCCTTCGAATTAAACAGTCACGCGAAGTTTTTAAATGTAACCCGCAGTTCTATTGTGTGTTCCATACGACCCTGGCCTTGTTAAATGGCGCGCGCAGGTTGTGACTTTTAATGTTAGCCCTTGGTTATATTGTAGCGCCATATGACCCTATCTCTTTGCGCGCGGGGTTTTGATTTTCCAGTGTTAGCCCCCTTTTGTTTATGCGCGAGGTCATATGACCCTTAATGTGCCCAGGTGCTAGGCGGTTAGGGGCTGGAGGCGCCCTAACCGTCCTACAGTTTGTACCGTTGGCGCGGTTGCGCCCGGTGCTGGGTTTTCACGCTTTAAAATGCGTGTGAGCCAGGTTCAAGCACACAAAGGTGCGTTTTGGCGAACCCGTTTCAGCAAGGTTGAATGGGGAAAATGAAGGCGGTCTATCTTCTTCATCTTTTGGCCGATTGAGGTGCCGTAAAAGCCCAGCTAGGGGTTTTTGGACGTGTTGAATCCATTGGCACTGTTTTAACAGCCATTTGAAGACTTCTTTTGCAAGTTTTTCACCATTGAAGTCTCAGCAAGCTCGAGGGAGCTTGAAGCCCTCATTGATCGAGGACATGGTTTGGTGAGCCTATGTTTGTTTTCTGTGATTGAATAATCATGTTTGACTAATTGTTATGCTCTGAACACATTGGGACAGGTTTCAGAGGCTTTTGAGCACTGTTACAGGTGTTTTTTCCACAAAGAAGCTCAGGGAAGCTTAAGGCCACATGTAGAAGAGGTCATGCCCGGATGAGCCATGATCCGTTTTCAGAGTTCTATTAGTCATTTTTGGGGTTTTTATGTGTTCTGATCTCTATGGTACAGTTTGTTTTTCCATTGGAGTTGAGCAGCAGCTTGTAAAAAAACTTTTGACTAATTAATCCCAGAGAGCCAAGTCCATTGATGGAGGCTCAAGGAGATGTAGCCCGGAGGGGGGTGAACTCCTTTATCATGTTGTGATTGTTCTGAGTTTGATGGTTTATTTGCTGCAAGTTGTGTTGCTGTGTATTTATTTCAAGTGCATATTTAACTATCTAAAAGAACATTTCCTCACACATAAGCATTTACAAGAAGATACATGAACTTAACACATAAGTTTATATTGCATATTTTAACACATGAAGCAAGGTCCTGTAAAGTTTATTTTAATGAGGTAGAGGGTGCTTGCATAGCATAACAAGTCAGCCTTCTATTTTCAGATTAGGTGTTATCAGAGCATAGTTTGTTTTGCTCATGTTTTTGCCATTGATAGCTTGAGATTTAGCTATTGGTTTTTGTGCAAGTTTTGTGTTGAAGTTGGATATCTTCCAAGGATGGAGGAAGCTTCAAGCATTGATAGTTCTTATACATCTTCATTATCTAAATTCTTTGACAAATAAGAGATTCTAACCATGAGAGATTTGATGAAAGAGATGTGTGAACACAGAAATATGAACATTGCTCTTGAAGAGCAGTTGATGGCCATGAAGAAGGAGAAAGACCAGCTTCTTGAAAAGTTGCATGAGATGGAGATTCAACTCCATGAGGCAAAGGAAACCCTTACCAAGTACATGCATGAACATAAGGTATGCAATGTTTGTTTATCTTCTCATTCCTCTCAATATGAATGTTTTGGTGGTTTTGAAAATCACACAAGAGGAATAGGGTCCAAGTTATTGTTAAAAATGGGCTATGAAGGTAGAGGTTTGGGCAAGCATGCACAAGGCATTGTTGAGCCTATTGTTGTTGAAGAAAGACCCAAGTATTGTGGTCTTGGATATGAACGAAGAGATGGACCAAATTCCAAAGTCGAGGAGACAAGGGAAAAAGTTCCAAGGATAAATTTCGTTTCGAGTTCACCTCCTCAAGAAGGCTTTAAAGGTGAAAGTTCAAGAACTTTTGTTGAAAGTTCAATCCCTTCAGCATGCAAGGCTTGTGTTCAAGATGAATGCGAATGTGTGAAACAAGAAAGTTGTGACAGTGATGAGGACAATAACACTGTTGATGGTCTTCAAAGGAGAGCTTGTAACTCTTCAGATTCACCTCCTCAAAGAGGCGATAAAGGTGAATGTTCAAGGTATAATTCTGCTTATCATTCAACTGCATTTGATTATGTTAAGCATGATAAATTTGTATGTAAAAATGGAAGAAAGAATCCATGTACATATTGTGGTTCATATAACCATCATGTTTCAAAATGTTGGAAAAGATTGACCACTTTCAGGAAACTTGATAAGCAAAGACAACGTGAAAAGAGGATGCCAAAGATTTGCACTCATTGTCAGAAGATGGGTCATCTCATTGACCAATGTTGGACATTGCATCCAACCACTCATCCACAGCACAAGAAGCAGATGGATAAAGAGATTGGCAAGAATGGAGGAGGAGATTCCATCATCGATGTGAGTCAAGATGATTCACAAGAGGACGATGTTCAGCAGAAAAAGTCACCGTTGAGTTGGCTTGGTAAGAAATGGTTGGATTTCTTGAGCAAGTAAGGCTTGCATTTTCTGTTGTAAATGCACTTTTCAGTCTTATGTGTGCATTTATGTTGAGAGCATGACAATTTGCAGCAGTTTATCACAACTTGTATGATGCAAGTTGCATGTGAATGCAATTCATTTGAAGGCATTCTTGTTGTTGCACAACTTCGCCAGGAGGATGTAAAAGATGGATATGATGTTCACTTGTTGCAGCCATTTATCTTTTTCATGTTCAGCGCTTATGTACCCGCATGTTTTGGGTTTATGTACTTATGTTTGTACTGGAAGGAGAGTTGAAGAGTCATGCACATGCATTTGTTTTTATGTATGTGTAAGCAGTAAACCTGGTGATGGTTCATCATGAATGATTCATGATTGTAACATGATTGTGTATCATTTTTGTCGACTTGTCTTTTTGGAAGGTTGATATGTTTCCAATGAGTCTCGACTGGTGTCGATGATTGTCTGATGACTATGTTGTGTCGATCGTGTTGTTTGACTTGTGTTTAGTCGATGGTGTTTATTGACTTGAAAGTTGATTTTGAGTACACTAAGATGCAGGAAAACGCCAAGTACTTTGATGAAGTACAAGATGTGACAGTTTGTTTGAAGAGCAAAAAGATTTTGTTGGCATCATTTTCAGTCTTGTATAAATTTATTTTCAAGATTGATGGTTTTCTTGGCTTGTGACAAGATGTCGCAGGAAAGTTTTTGCAGCCATTGGAGAGCTGATTTTGTTGACGTTAAAGAGTTCGAAAGAGGGACTTGATTCTCAGTGGGAAGGTTGGCAGTCTTCCAAGCACAGAGAGAATAGTGGGTCAGCAGTAGCTAGAGAGCAGTGGTTGAGGGACATAGCCAGTTGCAGTGCAAGGCATGTCAAAGTATTCCGGTGATTGTCGAAAAGTATTTTCAAGTAGAATTAGTTGATATAACTTGAAAGAAGACAAATAATCATAAGCTTTTGTGGGTCCAAAAGCCTTTCAATGTGAAGGTGTGATCAAAATCTGGACCAGGGGTCAAATTTTAGCTCAAAAATCAACGTTCTCGGAATTGCCTCAAAACAAACAAAAGCGTAGCCCTCTTCATCACGAACCCAACGCAACTCGTTTCGTCTCAAACGGACGTCGGGAGTGAGAGATATTGCGATCTGTCCGGATCGTCAAACAGGGAAAAAAATGGATGCTGACTGTGCAGTCCGTACAATTCGTACGGATGCTGACATGGCAAGACTATACACGCTGACGTGGCGATCATACAGTGACATGGCACCTGCTGACGTGGCGGTTTGTGATTAGCTGACAATTGGGCGATTGTTATTGCGACACGTGGCATCATTTGGGTGAATGGTAAGGTGCCACGTGGCCAAGTCATGGGCTGCCATGTGGCACCCCTTTAGTGGCTATTGGGTTGTTCAAAAATTTGTTAAGTCCACCGGAATCGAACCTTAGACCTCCGTGTGCACGCAACGCCTTAACAAAGTCCGCCCGACCGCTATACCACACGTTGATTCTTGTAATGAATATGGCAAGATATGTATTTGAATTTACATTAATGCTATGTTGGCGGGGGGTCGGGCCGGGGCTTAGCCCCGACCCGCGGTCATATGTTTATTGTATGTGACCACGCCTATTTGTAAAAGGCGCGCGCGGGGAGTATTTCAAATATAGCCCACGGTKTTATACCTTGTATGTGACCTTACCCTCCGAATTAAACAGTCGCGCAAAGTTTTTAAATGTAACCCGAGGTTCTATTGCGTGTTCCATACGACCCTGGCCTTGTTAAATGGCRCGCGCGGGTTGTGACTTTTAATGTTAGCCCGTGGTTATATTGTAGCACCATATGACCCTGTCTCTTTGCGCACGGGGTTTTGATTTTCCAGTGTTAGCCCCCTTTTGTTTATGCGCGAGGTCATATGACCCTTAATGTGCCCAGGTGCTAGGCGGTTAGGGGCTGGAGGCGCCCTAACTGTCCTACGGTTTGCATCGTTGGCGCGGTTGCGCCCGGTGCTGGGTTTTCACGCTTTAAAATGCGTGTAAGCCAAGTTCAAGCACATAGAGGTGCGTTTTGGCGAACCAGTTTCAGCAAGGTTGAAGGAGGAAAATGAAGGAGGCCTATCTTCTTCATCTTTTGGCCGATTGAGGTGCCGTAAAATCCCAGCTAGGGGTTTTTGGACGTGCTAAATCCATTGGCACTGTTTTCACAGCCATTTGAAGACTTCTTTTGCAAGTTTTTCACCATTGAAGTCTCAACATGCTCGAGGGAGCTTGAATCCGTCATTGATCGAAGACATGGTTTGGTGAGCCTATGTTTGTTTTCTGTGATTGAATAATCATGTTTGGCTAATTGTTATGCTCTGAACACATTGGGACAGGTTTTAGAGGCTTTTGAGGACTGTTACAGGTGTTTTTGCCACAAAGAAGCTCAGGGAAGCTTAAGGCCACATGTAGAAGAGGTCATGCCCGGATGAGCCATGATCCGTTTTCTGAGTTCTATTAGTCATTTTTGGGGTTTTTATGTGTTCTGATCTCAATGGTGCAGTCTGTTTTTCCATTGGAGTTGAGCAGTAGCTTGTAAAAGAACTTTTGACTAATTAATCCCAGAGAGCCAAGTCCATTGATGGAGGCTCAAGGAGATGTAGCCCGGAGGGGGGTGAACTCCTTTATCATGTTGTGATTGTTCTGAGTTTGATGGTTTATTTGCTGCAAGTTGTGTTGCTGTGTATTTATTTCAAGTACATATTTAACCATCTAAAAGAACATT
>JASDQU010240501.1:80739-114807 GCA_032191745.1 Picea mariana | reverse complement strand
GTCAAGTGGATTAGTGTAAGATCCAAGCAGTCATCCGAAATGAAAGAAACCTAATGCATATATAAGAAGGTTATAATGATCAAATATGACACATACCATGATACCTCGGACCAATTACCTCATGGAGCAAGAGCCCTCTCTGATGCAAGCCTAGGCCGGTAGTGATGGAAGCTGGCACTGCTGACAGGACAAGTCTGGCTGAGAAGAAGAAAGATGGGCCCTCCAGGGCCATGCTCAAGTCACTCCTGCTCTCGGTACTCCATGTCTAGGACCGTGTGGGCCTCGAGACATGATCTCCTAGTTATCCCTAGATATCGGGGATAACATCTGGCTCCAACTCGGGGACATGTGCTAACTGTAGAGCGCATGAGAACCTCAGCAATCTCTGGCGTAGACCTGTGACTTTCTCACACTCGACAAAAGGGGATCATCGACAAAAGATGGGGTGGTATTGCCACCTCGTAAAGCAATAGCATATACATGGTAAATGTGCATATAAGGCAATCATAAATGTAAATACAAAGTAAAATGCTTACCTGTACTTACCTGCTGGCTGCATGTTGGTGTAGTCAAACAACCAATGAAGCCAATCCAACAACGCTCCCTGATACATGCCTTTGTGCTTCATCATAAACCAAAACAGTGATACATTAAGCACAAAAATGTCGTGAGTTAGAATATACATCATATCATCGGACGAGTTCAAATCTAACTCATGGAGGCGGGTGGGAGGGACAAAATACTGCCAAGTCCATCTCTGAGAAAAACACTCAATCTTATCCAAGAAAGGGTCATAAAAAGTACAAGGTTCAGAAAACTGACTCAAAGGGCTTGTAGACTGGTTACCTAGGACATCCTCACACTCTAAGGAAAGGATTGACAAAAGTTTAGTAGATGACTGGCAAACTATCAAAGGAGGGTTGAAAAACTGATTGGAAATAACATTACCCAACCAACCTTTGAAATATAAGGTTTGCTCAGGGGGAAACTCAACATGAAAAAGGTATTTCCGAACTACACCCTGAATGGAAAAGAAAGGCAAAGTAATAACCGGTGGTTGGGATGAAAAGTCACGAGTAACCTTCTTTAGGCAAACGATTTCCTTACTTGTATCAAAATCTGAGCATAACAGTGGTTGGTAATCATCTTCATAAATAGGGTCCAAATGCTCAGTATGGTACTCATCAAACATCTCAAGGTAAGACTGAAAATCATCGGAAAGATAAGGTACTAGGTCATCCTTGATGTTTTGAAAGCTACAAGTAAAAACATCATCTCCTTGTTTCCATTGGTTATTAGTAAACTGTTGTGACAACTGCAAGGGCAACAACTGGAGATGATTCTCGGTGTCATAGATTGGATCTAGGTCATAACCAACTACATCCCACCTACGTCTCCCAACATGTATGAACTCATCGAAATCAGCTATATCAGTATCAGTATCATAACATGCAGGATTTGAGGATTCATCCTCCTCCTCCTTTTCATTACATGGTAAAGCATCATCAAAAATTATGAGAGGAGGGTAACTTACTGTTTCTTCTTGTGCAGGTACTTCGAGGACTGTGGTGTTTTTAGCATGTGTTATTTCTTCATCCCCATGGACTACTTCTATTTCATCCGAGGCTTCCATTTCCTCTTCCTTTTTTGAATCAAGTAACACAACATTATTAGAATTTTGAAGTGGAAAATAACTAACCTCATCTTCGCTTTGCTGCACAGGAAAGACAATTTCTTGCATGACTTCATCAGAGGGAGGCACACACATAGATACCACTATTCTTGTAGCTCTCTTTCCACTTTGACAAAATTTGAAAATTCAAATGGAGGAAAGGACAAGTGATGTGATATAAATCTTTTCTATTATATCCTAATCTTTGAAAACTTAAAAACATTTAAAATGTGCATAAAAAGAATGAAAACAAGCTTTCAAGCCAAGAAGGGAAAAACATAGTTTAACAAAAATCATGGAAAAATGGGTAGAACAGGGACTAAGGACACCCAATTAGTCAAAAACAAGGTTAAGGACTAACAATGGCTCCTTCTGGGGATAAAGTTTCATGATGAAGCTTTAAGAACTTGTTGACCAATGCCTTCACATCCCTCATCATCATCAACTTTTACTATAATTATTTCTCTGTCTAGCCATTCCTTTATTTTCAATCCAAAAATAACAACCACAAAACTGCAAGTAGTCTTTCCATTGGGCTATGTAGTCCTTATTCTTGCATATTGAAAACTTGACACTACTCTCATACTGTAAATTGATCTTGAAACTGAAACCAACATGCTCAAAAATAAATCTTATTTATGTACAACTCCTACACAACTAACCAATCAATTCCTTGATCAGGTCACGTCAAAATTCCAATGCAGCCATGAAAGCATTTCACTGACAAGATGGTCTTCTTCCTTGCAAGTAAATAAGAAAATGTAGAAAAACTGAAATGTTTGCGGTAAAAAATGAATGTCCAGCCCATACTTACAACTGCAATTTGCTTTAATTCCAAATGTTGCAAAATTTTGAACCTTTGGAAACACCGACTCCATGTAGACGACTACTGGATCATATATAATATGACAAAATTCCAGCTGATGAAAAAACCCAAACTGCTCCCCTGTTGTATTTGTGAGACCATAATCCACTTGATTTCCTTGAAATAACACATGAACATCACTTGTTTTATGACAATGAACAACAACATCTTGGATGGGCTAATTTCCTTCATATATTTCTCCAACATTAGATTGATACTCATAAAAAACGGGCTCACTGTTGTAGAAGTCAATGAATGTTGATGTGAAATTCTGTTCTTCTCCATATTCATATTCAACATATACAGGTTGACTATAAATAATTTCTGAATTTTGAAATTCACAAAATTTTGTTTCATTATGCTCTTCAAAGAAATAACACAAATGAACAACTTGGTCTTTTGGAACAAAACTTTCATTATTACAATCCAATAAATTTGTTGTCATACTATCCATGACACTATCATCAACAACATCTTGAAAAAATTCTCCTTGAAAAGAAGAATGAGAGAAAGTTTCATGAATGATAAAATCTTCTTCATCATGATAGGATGGAGACTTTTGATTGATTTCAACTGGCAATGATAAAAAAATTGTTCACCATCAATATAATCTTCAAGAATTTCTTCACTAAAATACTAGCCTTCACAAATATTTATAGTAGCAAATTCTTCATGAACAGACCCATTCGAATGGCCATCAAAATTGTTAGGAGCATTATGAAAACATTCTAAAATATCTTCACTGATCTCATCACTAAAGCCCTGCTGATTTTTTTTTCTAAGAGATTTAAATTGCTCACAACAATCATTCAAGAGGCATTCAACAGGATAAATCCTCTGACAAAATGAATGAAAAGCAGCATGGAAATCATTTAATGATGAAACACTGGAAATAAGAAGAGATCAATAGCATTATCTTGCCTCTCCTTCCAAGGAGTAGATAAACATCTTCAATAATACATCTTCATGATGAATATCAAGATGGTCCATTTATTGATGAAAATCAATCAAGTGTTGTATAGGATGATCATAATCATCTCTTCTAAACCTTGGAAGGTAGTCTCCCCATTCATGCATAGTAGGCACAACATTTGGAAAACCAAGAATACCGGAGAAATCAAATGGAGCAAACCTACGAGCCAAAATGGCTTCCATGGCCTTAGACATTTTGGATCAGTGGAGTTGCCAATGTATTCTTCCTTCATGGAGTCGTCAGGTGAATGATACAGTCATAAAAAGTGTCCAACTCCCTGTTCACCATCAAGAGCTAGAATTGATCGTCGTCGTTCTCTCAGGGACAAATTCTTCGTTCCTTCGTTCCCAACAATGACGCCAAAAGATGTTAGTCCCTAAAGTTGCACTTGACTGTGAGAGGGCAAGCTGGGGCATCATCAAGTTATTGCAATGGTATTTATGAAGGGTTTTCTGAATAGGTTTTAGAAAATGGTTGAAAGTTGGCTCAAGGATTCAATAAAATATATAGTTCAATGTAAAAGCAAGAAAACATCCCATTGGTTTAGTAAATGACATACACTTTAATAGATCAAATGGTAAGGTAAATAAAGAAAGGAAGATATGTGAGTTTCTAATTTGCCAACTCACATATGGATTTTTCATTCCAAAATATCATTAAGAAACAAGATCATGTACTTGAAAACAATCTTAATTATGAACAAAAACATTAAAATTTTCAGACTGTCACTCACAATTAAGAAATCATATGCTTTGCAACAGAGTAAATGTATTCAAGTAAGAAAAGAAACAGATAAAAATATGAAAAGAAGATCTGACCATCAAAATTCCTTTTTCATTTAGTGCCAATATGAAATATTGTTTTGTCTTACAGTGGAGTTTTTATAAAAATATCCCTTGAATATTCAACTAATCAACTTTTTACTTCTCCTTCTACCCTGCTTATATAGAAATAATACATATTTATCAAGATCCAAAAGAAATGGATATGAAAACCTCCTCATCTATATTTAGTTTCTTGTTTCAAATAATCAACGAGGAGATCAGATATGATCTCCAAGTCGAATTAATGAGGTCGCTTGTCAACTGTTGTCAATGAGATTTTTTTAGGAAAATAAATCTGGCAAATTTCTGAAAAATAGGGTCCACCAATCTCTTCTTATCTCCCAAACGGTGATAGCTGTGTAAAATCCGAGAGAGGTTTTTGTGAAGGGGACCGTTGCCAACAAAAACCTCTTTTGGTTTCCAAAAATTCATCTTTAGATTCTTTGAAACCTCGCTCAAAATTGGTCACTAAAATATGAAATCATTTAATGTGAAATCTCTAAAAAATAGGCCTCAAAGATATGTCTGAACCTCTTAAACTGTGATAACTATGTAAAAGTCGAGAGAGTTTTTTGTGAAGGGGATTGTTCCCAACAAAAACCTCTTTTGATTTCAAATAATTCATCTCCATCGTTTCAGAAAATTCTCTTGAATATAAAGACTAAAAAAGGAAAAACAAAGTATTTCCTGTATTTGATTTTTGTCTTTCTTTTTCTGTTTCCATATTGAACTCTGGGCTTTCTTCAACTAGAGAAGGTAGATTTATGTTAATGGAGGTTTAGGGCTTTCTCAATTTAATTTCATACTTTGAAGATGATTCACTACCAAACCGCTCTCCTTCAACACTTTTTTATTTTTCAATTTTTGGAAAATCCTGTAACTGGTTTATTTCTGGAAAGGAATCATTTTTCTCATCATCATGTGCCTTTGAGGGTAGATTCAGTGACTGAAACTGATCTTATGGTTTCCCTAGTTACAGGTCTCCTTGAATATTGTGCAATTTGTTTTCTCTGTTCATGTTTTTTCTTAGGTTCTTCAGATTCCTCCTCTGATCTATGTAAAGAAGATGCCAATGCCTGTTTTTTGATCTCTTTCTTAGAATCTTCTGAATTGTCTTCTATGATAATGAGGTTTTCCTTCTTGATAGAAGGATGAAACATGGCTTTTGAATTCAGTCTAAATTTGTTTGCAACTCTGGTAGAATTTCTTTTAGGATATTTAGGTACATATGTCTTCTTCTTACTCTGTTTTTTACCTTTTGCAGCCTTCTTGCCTGTAGGTTGTTTCTTCTGTTTAGTTGGACTTTGAACTAGGCTTGTGATGTAATCTCCAGGTTCATCAGATTCCCTTTTAATATATGGATCAAAATGGATATTAGTCTCTTCATCCATTTTAAGTTTCTTACCTCGACTGGTAGTGCCTTTCTCATTAAGTTTACCCATAGGCAAATCAACAATGGTTTGTTGTGTTTGTAATTTTCTCTTTCTAGCACGAGTTACTCTGGCTACAGGAGAATTTTATTTCATCAAAACCTCAGTGGGTTGAGAGGTCTGTTTACATTTTCCAGGTTTCTTCTGCTTGACAGTTTTAGACTTAGTTTCTCGTGGATTAGGCTTTAATGGTTGGATTAACCAGTTCCAAGACCTCTGAACTTCATTTAAGGAAAATACTACTGACGTTTTGATCAACCCTTGATGAAAAAGACTATTTTTGTTGTTGCAGGATGTGACTGAATCCTCTTAGACATATTAGATAAGATTTTTAATAATAAATAAGGTAGGTTAAGAGGGTAATCATCGTTTACATGGATTAACAATCTAATATGATAGAGATGAATCAGATAAAATCTACCTTCACATGTAATGTACCTATGAATAATCAATAGAGCAATATGCCATTCTTTCCTCACCCCGCTGTGTGGGATACCTTGGCTCCAATTGGGGTTTTTCTTTTCTGGAATTAAAAACCGATTTACAAATTCAATAACTACATTTTCTTTCTTCCACCATCTTTCCCCATATACTGGTAACCTACAAGCTTTAGCTATGGAATGTTGTCACATGAATGAGGAGTTTACCAACTATAGATTCGAAACTATCGAAATTCTATGCAAATGTCATAGAAATTTGCTCGTCATGACCTTGGAATGTCGAGAAGTCAAACCAACCTGCATCCTTAAACTTCTGTGCCATTTGAGGAAATTCTTCGAGCAATTATGTCCCTTCTGACTCTAATCTGGTTATCTGACCACTCTTTTTGGGCATTATGACATTGATACAATCTTGTAGAAAATTTCTGAGAATATCAAAGGTTTGATCTCCAAATTTCGAGGGCTGTTGGAAACTGAGAGTTATCTTTTTACTTGCAAAGCATGTGTAGAATGATATACATACTAAAATAGGAAGATTACGATTTCATTCATATGGAAAAATAATTGGGCGTGTTGATTTGATGTGAAGGTGGCAAGTACAACCCAATCCTCCGAATTAGTTGTCATCATAATAATAACAACCTAAAATATATCATATAGAGATGCGTAGATCCTCTAGTAGCGATTTCGAACGTTAGAACATGATCTGTGTAAGGTGGCGCATGCAGAACTATCATTACACCCGACACTGCGAGAATAGCACTATTCTTGCAACGTCCTTTCCACTTTTGAAAAAAATTGAAAATTCAAATGAAGGAAAGGACAAGTGATGTGATAGGAATCTTTTATATCATATCCTAATCTTTGAAAACTTAAAAACATTTAAAATGTGCATAAAAAGAATGAAAACAAGCTTTCAAGCCAAGAAGGGAAAAACATAGTTTAAAAAAAATCATGGAAAAATGGGTAGAACAGGGACTAAGGACACCCAATCAGTAAAAAACAAGGTTAAGGACTAACACCGGCTCCTTCTGGGATAAATTTTCATGATGAAGCTTTAAGAACTTTTTGACCAATGCCTTCACATCCCTCATCGTCATCAACTTTTACTGTAATTATTTCCCTGACCATCCATTCATTTATTTGCAATCCAAAAATAACAACAAAACAACTGCAAGTAGTCTTTCCATTAGGCTATGGAGTCCTTATTCTTGCATACTAAAAACTTGACACTACTCTCATACTGTAAATTGATTTTCAAACTGAAACCAACATGCTAAAAAATAAATCTTATTTATGTACAACTCCTACACAACTAACCAATAATTCATTGATCATGTCACATCAAACTTCCAATGCAGACATGAAAGCATTTGACTCACAGTATGGGCTTCTTCCTTGCAAGTAAATAAGAAAATGCAGAAAAACATAGATGTTTGCAGTAAAAAATGAATGGGCAACCCATACTTACAACTTCAATTTGCTTTAATTCTAAATGCTGCAAAATTTTGAACCTATGGAAGCACTAACTCCATGTAGACGACTACTGGATCATATATAATATGACAAAATTCCAGCTGATGAAAAAACCCAAACTTCTCCCTTGCAATTTCTGTTGTATTTATGAGATCATAATCCACTTGATTTCGTTGAAACAACCATAAATATATTATTGTTGCATAAACAGTCTAAAAGTATGAGCCTCTATACATACATTCGAACCTAAAAAATTAAATCAATATAAAAGGGTAGATCAACAAGAAAGAACAAGAAAGAAAGGGAGGGCAGCAAACTGCAGATCAGTATGCTACACCATTGGGTAATGGAGTCACAAAAACACCCTAAAGTTATAAGGCAATTGAAGAGTATATAATAAAAATGGATTATAAGATGGTAAATGGAAGAAATGATAAATTAACATAAAATAGATCATCCATTGAACAAAGATCCTCTCTGCAAAACAAATGGGAAAGCTATTTGAATAAATACAATGAGTTATAGGCAATCACAACAAACCCTTTGCTGCTCAGGAATCTATAAATCAAATATAACCATTGAACCTCAAAAGATACAATTCATTCAAATAAGATAGAAATGCAAATGAATCAACAAAGATAACACAATTTGATATAACTAATCTCATAAATCTTCAATGGCAAAAATATTGGTTACAAACAGGCCCTCATGCTTACAAATCAACAACTAGAACTGCTCCTCAATCTTTCTCCCTTCATGGATCCTCAATCCCACCCCTTCTTCTCCCCCCTCAATAGAAAAAATAACATACCAAATATGCTTAGGAGGTCGAAACCCATGTCTTCCATTGGATTCTAGGCCTTGGACATAGGTGGCAGCAATCAAAGAGACAAGAATCCAACAAACTGTTAATTTTCAGGAAGTTGTTGGAAGTCATTAATAAATTGTTTCCAACTCACTGCATGAGGTATTTAATGGAGCTGAATCTTAGGTGCAGGTGTCCCTTATCATATAAATGATCTATGCAAAGTCATTTGAACCCTCCTTGATAGGTGGCAACAGTCAAACAGGGTGAATATCCAACAACTATGCAAAACAAAGAGTTTGTAGCGCCAATTGTAGTGCACTGGTGTCTTAATTATATCTCTCGAATGCCAAATTGGGTCAGGTTGAAATTTGGATAAAAATTCAATGACATTATCATGATCCTCCACAAAAAATTTCAGAATAAACCCACATCACCGTTTTGGAGTTATGATAAAATCTTTAGACGCATACGCTACAAGAAATGAATTCGTAGTGCCCCTATTAGCCAATTCGCAGCGCCAAGAGAAAAAAGTGGCCACACTCCTTTCCTGACCTCCAAACAAGACAAAAAATATCATGGAGTACCTGATAGATATGTGCTTGATGCTGGTAATTTCATATTTGCACCCAGATGCCTGCAAGCTTCCTAACCTCAAACCCTCATCCAAGACAGTTCACAGTTCCATATTTGAGGTGAATCCCAGATTTCAAGGATGTTGTAGATTTGGGTAGAAAATTCCCTGAAAGAGAGGTTAGATTGAATGCACTAATAACCATAATATTCCTTTTGAAAAGACCTTCAAAGTAATGATTAGCATGAAACCAATTGTACCAGAAGGTACGCTACACACTCTCCTAGTTCGCTGATAGCATACACATAACCAATTCGACTTGACACTTGTACCTAAAGATAATGACAAAAAGTAGACCCAAGTGTTGAGTAGAGGTATGACATGTCATAATCATAATGAGAAAAACCAAATGAGACTTGTAAAGCTATAGGTGTTGACATGACAATCATCATATGACTCAAAATTTAGGCTTAGGCTAAATATAGCCCTATTCATTTTGGAACCGACTGTAACTATATGAACACAACCTAATAACTTCAAAACCTCTGTTCCATGAACCCTATGACTCAAAAAATAAAAACAAAGAAGACTTGTTGACCCATACAACCTTATGTGTTAACACAATGATTGGGATTTGAAGGTATCAACAGTGTTATGGGCTTATAGGACTACATGCAAGAAGCTTACATGATAAACACCATTCAGATTGGTGTATGGGAAGGAAGCAATGGTTCCATTGGATTATTTAATACCTAGTTCGCGCATTGCAAAAATCACGACCATGACAAAAGAAGGTGTTGTGCAGGAAGATTGGATTAGCTGATAGAGCTGGAAGAAGACAATTTTAGCAAGATTTCACCAGGGGGTACAGAAAGCAAAGGAAAAATCTTGACATGATAGGGACATAAAGAAGAAAAACTTTAAGGAAATAGATCTAGTTCTCTATGACAATAGGTATCTACAACACCTTGGGAAGTTCAAAATGCATTGGTTAGGGCCTTATTAGGTAGAGGCTATCACACATGGAGGTGTTGTGCAACTGAAAGATCTGGCATGGAAGAATCTCAGAGGATCAATGAATGGCAGTCGATTGAAACTATATCAATACAGTCGACCTAACAACCTGAAGTGAAAACAAAGAAAGACGGTATGATTTTACATATTGTATATAGTAGATGTTAGAAGAAAGACAAACATCCATAAAAAGAAGAAAGGTAACAAAAAAACAAAAAGATAGGAGAACATTAAAGGTTTTGATGTAATAGAATTGTTAGCATTAACAAGTGCGCCGCAAAAAAAACATTGTTGAAAACGCTGCGTGCAGGAAAATAGTTGAGAGATATAAAAGTGGAGCGCACAGGAAAACGAGAAAAAGTGAAAATTGTTAGTGCGAAACAACTGTCATTTCGCCTTCCCGCTATAAAGTCGAAAAAGGGGGGAAATGTGGTCATTTTTTTTTTCACTAAGGAGAAGAATGAAGAGCGAGAGTTGAGCACGAGAGAGTGTGAAGTGATAACAACAAGTGGAGATTTGTGGTTAGAAGTTTGAATTTCAGTAGGATGTCACCACTGAGAGTCGGAGCGCCGAGAAGGTTCGGGAAAAACATAAGAAGTAGTGCTCAGGTGACACACACAGGGACACAAGAGATTCCCACAGTGGTGGATGTCTATGAGATTCACACGTCAGAGTATGAGCCTACTACCATGCATGTGGAGGAGGAACAAAGCCTAGCACAGGAGGTTGAGCACAAGACATAGAGAGAACAGAATCTGACGCGTCTAGGGGAAAAGGGCCGCAACAGGACGAATAGGCCACGAATATAGCACAACAGGGCCTAGAGCTAGAAGCAGAGCATGGAACAGAGCGCTAGGAAATACCAGACGTTAGGGTGTCATCCCCGCAAGGGAAGAATAAGGCACGAGCTGAGAGCAGCGTGCAAGGAATATCGTGCACACAGGCAAATTTGGTAATCATGATGCCAAAGATCCTCGAGGGAGTGAAGGCCGAGGATGAGATGGTGGGAGGAGTAGATGCCATCAAATAATCTGATCATGACGTAGTAGACGTAGTCAAATTACCAGATTTGGTGCCACATAACTATTTGGATAACAGGGTAGAGATGCCATTAGGCATGCCACTGTTGGAGCCTCCGCAGTGGATCTACAACATGGGAATAATGAACTTACTGGATATACCGCAACTTCGGATGCGGTAAACACATCAATGGATGTGTGAAGCAACTCCTAGCAAGGGTGCATGGAGGAATTCTATGGATGGTGTAGTGTCCCCAAGGCCGAGCCCCGTTGTAAACCAAGTTCTTAAAGGAATTGTAATAAAGATTCGTAGGCTGGTGAACAAAGTTTTTATAAGTTGGAGGCTTATGTGTTTGATTAGGCCAGAGAGCTTGAGTGTTGAAGGCTAGGAGCCTGCTGATGTAAATGTAATCAAGCAAAACAATTAATAAAATATAAACACCGCCATGTGTAGACCGACCACGATGAATGAGTGAAGGGGGACTAAGCATCCACAGAGTGGGCAAGGAATTAGGGGCTGAAGGTGGGAAAATGGGCTAAGTGTTGAGCCTAGGGGGCTTAAGCCTGTGAATAATATTTTAATATTATTCCAAAAAGACATGTGCATTTGTGTTTTATCCTAAGTGTTGGCAAGGAAGGACGTACAAGGGTGATGCGTGCTGGTGGAACGCATGCAGTGCCATGGGTGACAAGTGTCGACCCTGACGCATGCGAATAAATGACCAGGGTGAGCCGTGAGAAAGGTTCCTCTTCCTCCATTTGAACCTGAACTGTCCTGAGCGTGAACTGTGTGACCTCGGCAAGATACCCTCGTGCAATTCTGCAACGGAAAAAAACTGTGTTCGTTTTCTAAAAAGCCCGGTTCATCCTCCCCGTTCTGTACCAGAGAGTTTGTGTAATTCCCTGCGGAAATTGCTTCTCACGCAATTCCAAAAATTAACATTGTGAGACCTTGCCGCCATTGCTGAGCTTGTTTGAGAAGTCTGAGTCTGTATTCCCGGTTGACTGTAGTGGTCATGCAGAGATGGATTGCGCGTGAATTGTTGTCCAATGCAGGTGGTAATTGAGCCTGTGTGTGATCTCTCTCTAGGTGAGGGAGGTGGATGTTGTTGGAAGAGGTTTCTTCCAGAGAGTGTCCAGCACCAGCTTCAGGCTCTGAGACTTCCTGATCTGGCCTGTTGCCGAGACCCAGAGAGGGAGGTTAGCACCGATGGACTATGCTTGTGAAGGTGTATACTCCCAGGCGGAACATGCATGTGGGGAATGAGAGTCTGGTAGTAGTGGGCGTAAGATGGCATCCTGGGAAGAATCTTTCCATATTCTAAGTGTTGTTTTCCCTGTAACCTCAGCTTAGCTAGGATTCCTTGCCTTGGGGTGGAGCTTAGTCCCAGCTTGGGGGTGATCCACTGCTGAGCTGATGAGCAGTGTGGTCTAAGGCTGGGAGGTTCATGGAAGGCCTGCACTTGGTTGGTGGAATCTACCATTGATAAAGATAAGTATATGTTTATGTTTTACTCATAGATTGCATGACTCTATTGCTTATGTTATCATGATTTCCGCTGTGTATATGAGTTAGTATGAAAATATATGGTTTGTAAATTATAGCAGTGAATAATATGTGTACTCTGAGCTTAAATGTATTTCTTTGCTTAAATGCATGTGATTAATTATGAATGAGAATGTGTTATTCCGCGTAGTAACACCTACACGGTAGCCAAGGTTCGCTACAGTGATTCTGGGTTATCTACCAAGTGGTGTTATAGTAACCTTGGTAGCTAAGTGAAAGGGGTGTTACAGTTTGGTATCAGAGCGATTAAACAAAGCAGCAGAAAAGGTGTGCCACAGTTTGGTATCAGAGTGATTAAACAAAGTAGCAGAAAAGGTGTGCTACAGTTTGGTATCAGAGCCAAGGTTTCGACACTGAGCCTAGATGGGCCAGTGGAGCGGTCTTTGGATCGAGAATGCAAGGGGAAATTGGGTCTGGAAGGCCAATTTTGGACCCTGGTCTGCTCTAAAGTGTCAAGGAGTTACTTGACAAGTTTTAAGCTCAGGAGGTATAGCGGCGTTATGAAAATGCAGCCATTGTGGTATGAGTCCACAGGGAGAGGGGACTCCACACCGGTGGTGTGGAAGCTCTAGGATCTGTTCGGGAGGGAAGGCGAACCCTTGTGAGTCGTCAGATCTTGAGAAAATTACCCGACAGCCATCGAATCTGTAGAAGAGTTGCATGGGGTTTTAAAACTTCGTGAACAGGAGGGTGAAAATACCGAAAGGAGTTGGCCTATCGGGATATTGGCATTAGGGATATCGGAGTTCTCGAGGTCGAGAAGGTCGTGACATTTCAAGTTCCGAAATAGCCAGAGGGAATCTGAGCCGTCCGTCTAAGGAAGGACGCGTGTCGCGTGATCGTCCAATTCGGAGATCCGGACACCCAGACTCACATAGGTGAGCGTTTTTGACCTTGTACCGGGCGAAGTCCCAAGATTTGATCCAAGTCGTCCAACAGTTGAGACACGTGGCGGAGATCGAGCGACCCATCGGTATATGGGCTACTGGGGTTTTGAGTTGACATAGAACTTTGTCATCGGGGAATCGCAAGTTGCAAAATTCCAAGATTGGATCTGAGCCGTCCGTCAGTTGGGACACGTGGGCGAGATTGGGAGCCCATCGACATATCGGGGTTCAATGTTTTGCGAATCCTGAAGACAAGGCACCCGGAGCATTTGAAATCGGGAAATAGCGAAATAGTGAGAAGCGGCGAGGACCGTCCATTCTTGGGGACGTGTGGCCGAGATAGAGACAGTCGGGAAAGTTCCGGAAGGAGAGTCATCCATCGAGAAATCGGGGTTCGGGGAATTGCGAATCCTGAGGACATAGGTGTTTCAGCGTTGGAAAGTCCGAAACCCTGATAGGAGGTATGACTGTGGTCATATAAGGGGAGGCCGTGTGAACCACGAGTCTAGCCCGGAGGACTAACGGGAGTTAGAGCGCATTGGCGTTTGGAAGCCCAAAACGCTGAAAGGATCTACGCCGTAGATCTGAGAAAGATCTGACCATTGGATTTTTCTAGGAATGGACGTGGACACATGGAGATGTACCACGTGCCAGTGGGTCAAGAAGAGAAGCGAGAGAGGTGGGACCCGATGACGTCGTTAAAAGCGATGTGGACCCTCCTAAACGTACCACATGCCACGGTGGTGAAGGGCAACAATTGTGATGTGGGCCCGGAGAATAAAGTAATTCGCGATTTCGGGGACTCGCGAGATAAGGGCATGGGAGCTCGACATTGAAACTCGCGAAGTCGTGAAGTAGCGAGAATGAGAGGAGAAAAGTCAACATCGCTTCTCGGGGTTTCGTGAAAGGGAGGCACCAGGGTTGGATGCCACAACTCACGAAGGTGCGAATAGCGAAGGGTGCTAGCACTTTGCCCTAGACTACAGTCATGCGTAGTAGATGCTAACAAGGAGGGAGCCATACCCGTGTCGCATCTCGGGTATCGACGGTTAGAGCAAATGAGTCGAGGGTCTTCGACTCACGAACTCGCGAGATCGCGAGTTGCAAAAGGGTGACTTTGGTTACGAATATTTAACTGTTGGATCTTCGTGGACCGAAACCCGAGGTCCTGAAGTCCCGAAATCTCCGAAGACAGAAGAATTGTAGCGGATTTTAAGGACGACAACTATGTTGTGGGCCCGGGGAATAAGGAAACCGAATTTTCAGAATTCGGGAATTGAAATGATAAAAGGTTGGGAGTCACTGCAAATGAACTCCCTGGTGCCGAAAACCCGAAGTCCCGGGTACCGAAAACCCGAAGGCCGAAAATCCCAAAGTGCCGAAAATGAAAGTTTCGAAAACACGAAAATTGTAGAGCTGAGCAGAGCTCGGAAAATTCGTGAAATTGAAACATTTTCTGAACATCGATTGTTATGAAAGATGAGGAATTGTCAAGAAATAAAGGCCTAACAAATTCTAATCGTCTGTGCATTTGTATTGCAGAAGGTTGACGAGTGCCAGAACTGATTTGAATTGCCACAAAGTGCAAAGAAATGGAGGAGACACATAATTCTTCCAGTTCAGAAAACGAAGCTTAGAAGAGATAGCGTGGAACTTTTGGTATGAAGAGTGCACATATCCAGCGCAAGGAGTGCTTATAGAGGGAACTTGTTTTAAGTTCGAAAGACTCCAGGAGACGAGCGTAGAGGGTGCCAGGAGGACACCAGAAAGTCTTTTGGAAAACGTTGAAGGGTCAAGTCCCTTTGAGATTGATTAAGTTAAAAGCTCTGAGAGAAACAGAGCAAGTTCGCACGCCGAGTGCAAGTGCGCGGTAAGGTGAAGTTAAAATTTCACTAATCGAAGCTCGGAAGGGAAAACACCATCGAAGCCTTCGAATTATTCGAAATCCTTCAAGTTAGGGAGGAAGTCAATTCTAGAAGAATTGATGCCAAGATATTTGGAAAGAAGTCATTAGAATTTGAACGAACGGTCAGAATTCTCTGTGGATAACTCGTGAAATCGCGGGGGACCGTAAGATAGCCAGAAGTTGGAAGGTGGTTAGTGGATGGAGAAACTCGCCACTCTAGGATCCAAAATAAAGTGGGTCGTTGATTGTGGTTGGTTTGAATCGTTGGATCATTTCGTAAATTCAAGGATCGTGAACTTGGAGCGCAGGCCAAATTCTTGGTCATTCCAAGTCCCGAATCGTGAAAAGAGATTAACAAGGATAGAATCGGACGGTGGAGTGCTTCCAGGAAGAAGTGCCAAAAACCCGTGAGTCGTCGGATCTAGACAAATGCGAGGAAGATAACACTAAGAGTTATTCAGTACTTGAAGTCTCACGGGAAGTATTGAACCGTCAATCTCAGGGAAGATCGAACCGTTGATTCCTTTCATCGGGAATTCAGAGAATCGAAAGTTGGGAGAACAGAGGAAGTTGTTCTCAAAAATCCCGAAACACAAACTTACGATTCACGAGGAAAGATCTAGACCATTGAATCACGGTGAGTGTCAACCGTTGATCTGACGCACTTGAATTTCATGAAGACGGAAGTTGAAAGAGGGAAGATAATTGCTTTCTAATTTCGTGAACCGTGAAGTCCCGATTCACGAGAAAAAGGATCCACACCATTGGATTACGAGGAGCTTTGAGTTGTTGGATCTAACTCACGTAGATTTCGGAAAACTAGAGACCGGAAGAAAAGTAGGGGAAACTATTTTTCGAAACCCTGAAACGCGAATTGTCGATTTGCGAGGAATTGACCGAAACCGTCGAACCTGGAAAGCTGTGGACCTTTGATCTGAGGCAACAGGGGTTCGAGAGTTCAGACCTCGAGAGAAAGGAGGAGAGCTAATCCTCGAATTTCGCTGGAAGTCACACTGGTGGAAGTTAAAGGAAAAGCTAGGACGCGCTAGACTCTTGTTTCAGATTTCGGGGATAGAGAGAGTTGAGGGTGACTCATATCGAAACACCTGATACGCGAAATCCTGAAACGCCTTTTTGGATAGGCGCGTGGTCATAGCCAGTGGCCATGTAGGAGAAACTTGTAGGAATCCTGGAAGAATTGAATGCTTCTGGGATCCGCAAGAAAAAGGGTCATAGGGAGAAAGAAGTTGCTGCAATTTGTGGCAGTAAGTATGTTATGGCTTGATTGGCTAGCCCAAGGAAAGAATGCTTGCATGTCGCAGGTGTTGTTGGTAATTTTGCTACCTCATGAAGGAAGCAACATAGAGTTGAAGAGCTGGTTATAAGTCTGATAAAAGAAGCATGAAAGCTTCTACTGCTATTAGATATTCAGGTAGTATAATTTTTAATGGCAGTCATGCAAGTATGAGTTTTATCACTCTTTTTGCATAATTGTTGAAAGGAAATTATGGTAAGAATTTCCTCAGCCAGAGCTATGTTATTAAATCACATGATTATATTATTTGAATGCATACCACCGGATGTGGTAAAGGCTGTAGGCCTGTGTTAATTCAAAGCTTTTTAGCTTCTGAATGCACACATCGACATAGTAGAATGTCATGTTAATTTGGTTATGGGGTAGTAACCAAAGAATTAAAAGATAAGAACTTGTTACAAGAATGAATGCAAGAAAGATAGTCATGTATGAGACCAGGACATGGTTGGATATGACAAGGTACATATATGGAAAGATTCTGAGCCACACCAGGTACCAGAAGCTTCCTACTTTTGAATAAACTGGGCTGCAACCCTTTTGCTAACACTAATGAATACCGCAAAATTATATTCTTGGTGTAGTGTTCGGGTCGGAAAGGAAGGCATCCAATTAATTGGAAAGATAATAGGAAGTGTATGGAGAATGTGGCAACACGTTGGCCATAATTCCAACCCATGGATGGTGAGATACATGGCTGAGATAGAGAGCATTATGTAATTCAATGTAAGGTGCACTGAATAAGAATGCATTGAGAATCACCCTCATGCATAATAAGTGATATAATTGCATACTAAGTGCAATGGTTGAATATGTTTGGTAAGTACATGCATATATATTATTGCATGGAAATAATTATGTTGATGGCTGAAATGTTGCTAACCCCTGAAATTGAGAACATTTTAGGAACTGTTAAACACTGCAATAGGAAAGTTACAAGCCAGGTAGTCACAAGAATGGAGACTACATAAAATTTTATGTTCAGAAAATTGAAATAATGAACTTACTGTTGTTAACTGTGGACATGCATATGCATATAATGACGAGTCATTCTATTGGTCAAGTTGTCTGGTAATTGTGATTGAATTGCCAGGTGCAGAAATTCTAAGATTATTGCATAAGATGTTGTACATATTGAATTATGATGTACATAAAATACCGACAATTTGTTGGCAGTATGCAATATGAAGTCCTGCAGGAAAATTGTAGGCAGTTTTGTGCCTGTGGAAAAATCACAAGAATGACTGCATTCATAATGTGGCAATAGCCAAGATGAATCATGAAATAGGATGTCATGTTTTGGGAATAAAAGTTGAAATTCCTTTCAAATCAATTGGAATTCCTAAATGAATTCTTGTATGTTCTCTCATGATAACTGCATGTGGTTGATCTAGATGAGATGATGTTGATAAAAGTTAAAATGTTGGCTACAAAGAGTATCTCGGGAAGATGCTGCTTTGAAACCTTTGAGGGCAGTTGGAACTCCTGGAGCCACGGTGCTCTAAGACTTCCGGTCCGGCCTGTTGCCAAGCCCAAGGAAGGGAGGTGTAGCACCGATAGACTGTGCTTGTGAAGGTGTATACTCCCGGGTGGACAGGCATGTGGGGAATGAGAGACCGTTGGTTGGAGTATTGCCGAGGTTTGAATGGTTGGAGTGCTGCTGAGGTTTGGTACCTTGGCCTAGGCCATGTGGATAAGGATTGTGGACCATGGCTATCTTGGGAAGCCATTGCCTGATGGAGTCATAGCTCTGCTCCGGGGTGGAAGGTCTCTCAATCAAAAGATAAGTACAATTCTTTATTTATTCTATGTTGTGTATGTTGTATACAGTTTTAATGTTATTGATTTTGTTTGTATATACATACATATACATTGCATATATGGTTGCATTACTGCATCCATGACTGTACCTAAGGTGTCTCATATTTCATTACTTAAGAAATATATATACCTGATGCTAATCATGTAATCGATTGGAATATGATTCAGGTGGAACCAGAAAGTGTCCTACAAGTGCATCCTGTGCGCATATTGGACAGGAAAAGCAAACAGCTCCGGAATCGAACTATAGAACTTGTAAAGGTCCAGTGGACCTAGTACGGTCCTGAGGACGTGACATGGAAGCATGAAGAGGTTATGCGGGCAGAGTACCCACATCTTTTTGAAAATTTTGAAAGGCTTGCAGAGACAGTGTAAGTTGCACTGAGGACAATGCAAAAATAAGGGGAGGGGGATTGTAGTGTCCCCAAGGCCGAGCCTCGTTGTAAACCAAGTTCTGAAAGGAATTGTAATTAAGATTCGTATGCTAGTGAGCCAAGTTTTTATAAGCTGGAGGCTTATGTGTTTGATTAGGCCAGAGAGCCTGAGTGTTGAAGGCCAGGAGCCTGCTGTTGTAAATGTAATCAAGCAAAACAATTAATAAAATATAAACACCGCCATGTGCAGACCGACCACGATGAATGAGTGAAGGGGGACTAAGCATCCACAGAGTGGGCAAGGAATTAGGGGCGGAAGGTGGGAAAAGGGGCTAAGTGTTGAGCCTAGGGGCTAAGCCTAGGGGGCTTAAGCCTGGGAATAATATTTTAATATTATTCCAAAAAGACATGTGCATTTGTGTTTTATCCTAAGTGTTGGCAAGGGAGGACGTACAAGGGTGATGCGTGCTGGTGGAACTCATGCAGTGCCATGGGTGACAAGTGTCGACCCTGACGCATGTGAATAAACGGCTAGGGTGAGTCATGAGAAAGGTTCCTCTTCCTCCATTCGAACCTGAACTGTCCTGAGCGTGAACCGTGTGACCTCGGCAAGAGACCCTTGTGCAATTCTGCAACAGAAAAAGCCTGTGTTCGTTTTCTGAAAAGCCTGGTTCATCCTCCCCGTTCTGTACCAGAGAGTCTGTGTAATTCCCTGCGGAAATTGCTTTTCACACAATTTCGAAAATCAACACTGTGAGACCTTGCCACCATTGCTTAGCTTGTTTGCCAAGTCTGAGTAGAACAATCTTTGCGTAGCAGACATGCAGGAATAACGATAGTAAAAAGAAGAAGACGACACAAGGTACAATGGGGACAAGAAACCCCATTCAAAAGAAAAGTAGGACACAAAAGAAATCACAAGATGGTTCTACAAGGAACCCACCATGCACATCGCAGGCACCAAGGGAAATAACATAGTAGGTGCATGTAGAAGGAATAAGAAAAGAGACACATGAGAAGCCTGTGGAGGAAGAAATTGGGCAGGATGCAGACATAGATACACATATGCCAGAGGCATCTGAGTCATCAGACGCCCAAAAGAAGAGAACAGGGGAGCAAGCAAGTGGCTCCAGAAAGAAGGTGAAGGCCCACATAAAACCAATGGAAATATCACTGAAAGCAGATGATGTGGTGTTGATAGCCACCACATTCGAAGATCAACTATCCGAAGTATGGGAGAATGCTAAGAATCACAGGGCATCGATTCTAGAGAAAATATGGGATGTAAAAACTGCGTTGGAGCAGTTGAAGATTAGGGCAGAGTAGTAACAGAAAGATAAGCCAACGCATACTAGAGAAGGAACACTTACTGGAGAGACAATGCAGATCATGGTGCAGGGGAGTGTAAACTTCATCATAACACCCGAGATGTTATTTGTTGATGAGGAGACAACACACAATCCCTTAAAAGACATTGAGATATTGGACTTGGATTTGCCCAAGATTCCAACAAAGGCGTTGTATAAATTACAGGTTAGTGTCGCGTAGGAGATTCAGTCCAGGGAAAGGTCTGATGCGACGAACTTACAGTTGGTGCAGGAAGACAACACCTCATTGAAGGAGGTAGTTGTCCAAGAAGGGATATCGAGGAAGATAATGCAAAAAAAAATGGATGAGATGGAGAAACAAATAAATGTAGTATTTCAATCCATCTTAGACAACACAGAATCAAAGGAAGCATCTTCGGAAGTGAAGATAAGGCAAATAGTGCAGGCTATGGAGCAGTATAAGGAACAAATCAAGGCGTTGGAGGAGCGCACAACACCTACTACTCCTCCAGAAGTTAGATCACAAAGAGAGCAGGACGCAACAAAATCTACCGAGAACATCATCGCGCAAAATATAAATAGAATGATAGAGCTGTGGGAAAAGAGCGCCCAACTGTGGACACAACTCTTAGAGGATGGGAGCCTACAAGAGCTGCAAGGGAAGGAAGACAAATTGCATGCAGCAATGGAAGATGTAAAGCAACAACAAAATACAATGTCACTGCTAGAGAAGATCAGGATGGGTGCAGAGATGATGAGCCTACAGGTAGAGGAAAAAGTAGTGCAGGCGCAGAAGATGGAAAGACAGGCTCAATTGTAGCCCTTGCAGGAGAAGGTGGAGCATCTGGTCATGGATATTGATGCAACGAATTGAACATAGATCATATAGGCTTGGATGGGGAAGAGATATTAAGACCTCCAGTCACCGCACAGGTCACAGAGGCCATGACAATGAAGAGCAGCCAAGCTCAGGAGCAATGCCAACGGATAACAAAGATGTACGAACCAATGGCACAGGAAGTGAAATATGTTGGAGTCCGTGAGTGACTCAGGATGATTCACGATATCAGTGTTGGGGGCCTATTGGCACAAACCAATTTTGGGAAAAATCAAAGAAGTTTTGAAGGAATTAAAGCAATGTCAAAAAACAGGGGAGAGCGCTGGGAATAAAGGAAAAGTGGCACCGGAAAAAGAGGAAAAAGCAGTGTTGAGAAAAGTAGTTACAAAGTGGACAAACTGTTGCGGAGAAGTTAAAAAGTGGGCAAGCGCCGACTTGGAGCAACGGTTGGATTGTGGACCAGCCGAGATTAAGTCAAGGAGAAAGTGGAAAAATGTAATCCTCTTAGGGTTAGGGTTTTTGTAAGGGCTTTGTCCCATTTTTGTATAAGTAGAATGTATTAGGATTGAAGAGGTTTTTGTCCTTTTTTGTTGTTGTTGTTGGCGAGTAGTGAGTTATCCCATTTAGACAGTCTGATAGAGGACGAGTGAAGAGTTCTCAGTGTTGTGAGAATTGTCGCGATCTGTGGAGATCATGTGTAATGGAGGGAGAAATGTACAATGCACAACACTAGATTTTGAAAGAATATGAATAAAGAGCCCAAGCGACAAATCTTTGTGGACGTAGCCCCATGGGGGTTTAATCATGATATATATGTGTTTTATGTGACTGTATGTAGTGTCTATTATTGTATTTTCTTTAATGATTTTTTATGATGAATATGTTATATGATAAAGAATGGACACTGCGTAGTAAGAATAAGCTAATGGAATCTGCAGGATAACACTAAATAAATGGACATTATAGCTAGTGTTTAGATCGGAATATTGTGTTACAGTAAATAAATGCTTGTCATTGAACAGATGCGGTTATGATGGTTAATGAAGTCATATTAAGATAGTTGTGATACTCGTCTGGAGTGATATCTAATAAGGGTTTGAAAGTTAACAATGAGTAGGTT
The DNA here is from genome assembly GCA_032191745.1 of Picea mariana. Taxonomy (NCBI): domain Eukaryota; kingdom Viridiplantae; phylum Streptophyta; class Pinopsida; order Pinales; family Pinaceae; genus Picea; species Picea mariana. The sequence continues at coordinate 92,562 of JASDQU010240501.1, read as the reverse complement.
AAATGCCTTTGAGATAAACACATCCCATCCTCGGGCTGCAGACATTTGAGTCCTACGACTACCCATAGAATCCATCTCGGGTGAGACTGTGTAGTGCACTTCATGCACTGTGTTTCCTTTTGGTATCCAGAAGGACTGATGGTAGAAGGGTTTTGCTGGAAATATTGTAGTTTGAACCTAGGTTAGCCCATAGTAAACCCAACATTGATAATCATGAAATTGTTATTCATTCTTGTTACCATAGATATGCTCTTATGAAAATATTATTATTCTGGAAATACTTTTATTGTTCTTGTCTCAGGCAGGTTATCTTACAAAATTTCATGGAGGCTACAATAGAGATGTATTTGTTTGTTCAAAATAGGTTACTATGGAAGAATGATTGATCACAACACTGGAAGAGTGTTGAAGAATGTTTTTTGCTATTTTCCTTTGTTATTGTTCTTGTTCCAGAGAGGTCACAAGTAATATCTATAGGAGGGAGCTACAGTGACAGTTGCAAGCATGGAGCAGGTGACTTCATCAATGGTGAAGCAAATGCTCTCACCAAGTATCAATTATAAAGGAAGCATGGAAAACAAAAGGAGTTTTGGACATCCTTCACTCAGATGCATGGCAACCTTCTCACTAAACGGAGAGGATGGGATTAGGAGGGAGATCATCACTTCCTACAATCAAGCAAAAAGAATAAAGGAAGCTATGATGGAAGAGTATCAATCATGAAAAACGATGTATCAGAAATTGTGCCTAAATGGATTTACAAGATAAAACATGTAGTGGATAGAAGTATCGATAAATACAAGGCAAGATTTGTAGCTAGAGGATTCTCCCATTAGGAGGGAGAAGACTATGATGAGATGATTTATCCGATTGCTAGATACACCTCTAGAGCCATCATATCTCTAGCAACATCCATGGGTTAGAGTTTACATTAGATGGAAGTAAATACCGCTTTTCTAAATGGAGTGATTGAAGAAGAAGCATATACAGAGCAACCTCAAGGTTTTGAGGTACACCAGAGAGAAACCCATGCATGAAGATTAAATAAGGCCTTGTATGCACTCAAGCAAGCTCCAAGAGCTTGGTGCAGAGCCTCTCATTATTCAGTGTAATAAGGAGCTAGCCTCTAAATTTGATATGAAGGATCTTGGTCTCATGCATTATTACTTGGACTAGAAGTATGGAAGAAGTGTGGTGAAGTCTTCCTAGGACAAGGGAAGTATGTTGAAAATATCCTTTAGAAGTTTGGGATGATGGATTGCAAATCCATGGAAACTCCCATGGTAACATATTTGAGGAAGTTGAGAGACTCTGATTTTGATCGAGTAGACTCGTCCCTGTATTGGCAGTTGATTGGCTCCTTGATGTATTTGGTGAATACTAGGCCAAACATTTTCTTTGCTATGAACATGTTGATCCAGTTCTAGGTGGAACCTAGACAAGAGCATCTGATAGATGCAAATCATATTTTGAGATATCTTCGTGGGATGATAATTTATGGTTTGAGATATGCCTCATACAATGATATACAGTTGCATGGATTTACTGATTCAGATCGGGCAGGGAGTGCAGATGACATAAATAGTACTTCTGGTATGTGTTTCAGTTTGGGATCTGCTATGATATTATGGGCTAGCAGGAAACAAAAGTTTGTTGCACTCAACACTACATAAGCATAGTATATTGCAGCTTGTGATGCTTGTACAGAAGCAATGTGGCCCCATAATCTGGTTTCTAGACTGTTTGATCAGGTGTTGGATTCAACCGTGATATATTGTGATAATTAGAGTTGTGTGAAGATCTTAGAGAGCCTGGTGTTCCATGACAGGTCGAAGCACATTGAGATCAAGTACTATTTTCTCCATGATAAAGTCCAGAGGGGAGAAGTGGTTCTCCAATATATCTCCATTGATGAGAAAACAACAGATATTTTGACTAATTCTCTGTCCAAGATAAAGTTTGCATACTTGAGGGACAATTTGGGGCTCGTGGAGATTGCTCCCTTCGTTGAGAGGGAGGAGATGACTTCCTCAGCTGGGAGGGAGTGTTGATATAAGACATCATAGACTGTCAGTGAGTTGTGGATCTGTATCATGCTAGTACAACTTAGAGATGGTCATACAACTTAGAGATTATGCTTGCATCATGCTTGATATGATCATGCTAGTACAACTCAAATATGATACAGATGGTTGGATTTGTTGATACAATGGTCTGAGGAGTATCGTGCTAGTACAACTTAGAGGTGGTAGACAACTTAGATATGATGCATTGACATCATGCTAGATATGTCATGCTAGTACAACTTAGAGATGATGTTAGTGAGTCGCATCATGCTAGATATGGCCATGCGAGTACAACTTAGATGTGACATAGATCTTAGATATGATGTATTGACATCATGCTAGATATGTCATGCTAGTACAACTTAGAGATGATGCAGGGGGCTTGTGTCATGCTAGATATGATCATGCGAGTATAGCTTATATATGATGTATTGGCATCATGCTAGATATGTCATACTAGTATGGCTTAGAGATGATCATATAACTTAAAGATGACATAGTGAGGCACTGATCTACATCATGCAAGTACAACTTAGAGGTGGCATACAACTTAGATATGATGCATTGACATCATACTAGTACAACTTAGGGATTATGTAGATGATACTCCATATCACACTAGTACAACTTAGATATGATGCATTCACATCATGCTAGTATGTCTTAGAGGTGATGCAACTGATGACATTGTTGATGCAGGATGATATCAGATGATATGATTTGATTGTTGTAGAGACTGCATGTCTCGGGAAAATAGTTGTATTCTACTGTGGTGGATGTGTTTCACTAGTAGTGATTGTGTGTCACTGGTTAGTATTTGTGTGTTACTAGGAGTGGTTGTGCACCACTGGGCAGTAGTTGTGTACTACTATGGATAGACACAGTTGTGTTTTATTGGATGGCATTGTAGCAGTTGTATGCTACTATCTGATTTCCATGGAGACTACCACTAGTGTTGGAGATGATTTCTAGCTAGATGGATAGTCAGTGTGTTGGTGGACAAACATTCTCCAAGAGGAGAATGGCCTAGACATAACAGATTGTTGGTGGACAGACATTCTCCCTGTGGAGAATCTTCCAGGTTGACAAATTGCTGACGTATCATGGACTGATATTTTCCTAAAGCACAATTTGTGGCCCTATTAGGAAAATGGTTCAGGACTAATATTCTCCCGAGGCATAGTTATTGGCCCGATCAGGTTCAATAGTCCTCCCCCTAAGGACATGAGGTGTCGATTAGGGTGGTTGATATGGGACCGATATTTTCTAATGCATATGGGTATAGATTGATCTCTATGGTAAATATGACCCGATTAGAAAATAGTCTGATATTGACATTCCTGTAGGAATGGTCTCTGTAGCCCATGGCGTGGCTTTCAACACATGTTGGGACAGCTGTTGTTCTAGGATGTATGGTCCTTATCTCACTCTGTTGAGTGGGTGACTCATGCCAGACACTCTGTTGAGTGTGTTGAGTTCAACACATCTCTTATTCAACATCATGCTCGATTACTCAGATGGAGTATGGCCTCGAGAGATGATGCAAATGATGATGTATGTTGATGTTAGGATGCTATCAGACGATACTGATAGTGATGATGATTCTCGTGACTTGATCTGCGTGATCATGATATAGCATATGTGGCTATGATGATGCTATTGAAAAAATGGTCTGTGTGTACTCAAGACCATCACCATTAATATCTCCTTAGATAGGAGGGAGTGTTGATGTTAAGGTAGTTGCGGGAGGTATGAATCTCCACTTGTAACCTTTAACTAGAATGGAATATTCTGGAAGCAAGGGAAACCCTAAAAATATGTGTGAAAACCCTATAAGACAAGTTGTCCTAGAAGAATAAATAATATTAGAATATTATCTTCCAAAAAGACAGGTCGACTCCACAGGAAAAAGATAAACATAAAATATAATTACCAGAAAGTCAGGTCGGCCCAGAAAGAAAAGTCTTTGGACAGATTAATATAAATATAAGACGTTTTAGCTCATTTTTACACCCAGTCAGAGCGCAAGTCTTATGGAGAGATGGAGTTGCAACTGCAAGGAGGAATAAGGTCATATGGTCTCTTCGTCTTGGCCTCTCTCTAGCACTATCAAGTGATATTCTTGGTGATACTCTTGGTGATATACTAGCTAAGTATGACGCAAGTTTGAGAGAGTAATGCAATTGCAATTGCTGCAGTTGTGTATGGTACTTGTTTTGTGGATATGGAGACTCTCTCTTTTGTGCTACCCTTAGAGAAGGAACGCTCTACTTGTCTTGATTTGTTGCTGTAGTTAACAACTAGGGTTTATCTGTTGGTTCTAGTCTAGCTTTCCAGAATAATTTTGTCAAAGGTTAAAGGTGCTCGGGGGTGGATGTGTGCCTATGGTTGGGTGACAATATTGTGATATTGTCTATGGTAAAACGAGCACATAAATTATTTTAACAAATACCACCCATAGCTACCGTAACATAAAAAATATAGGGACCATTCTTCCTATCCTGGTCACTTCCTGTGACACAGGAAGAATGATTATCCCAACAGATGTTGAAAGCCACACCATGGTCTACAAGGACCATTCTTCTAATCTGAACATATGTCCCAGAAGAATGTCAGTCCTCCCAGATGCTAAAAGCCATGCCATGGGCTATAAGGACCATTCTTCCCACTCTGTTCACTACTATGAAATCATGAAGAATGATTGTCCCAGACCATTTCCCCCCCTCTGGCCACTACTATGAACTCGGGGAAAATGTTTGTCTTGTACCAATATCCCCACTATGGTCACTACTGTGAACTCAGAGAGACAAACCATTCTACCTATTTGGGCAAATCCCTAGGAGAATAGTTTTCCTAGACCATTCTACCTATCCGGGAAATGCCCCATGAGAATAGTTGTCCATGGTACATCAACAATCTGTCAACCTGGACCATTCTCCATAGGGAGAGTGTGAGTCGATCAACGATATGTTCTACCTAACCCATTCTCCACCTGGAGAATGTTTGTCCACCAACACATTGACTATCCATGATGCCATATATTAACACTCCCTCCCAACCAAGGAAGTCATCTCCTCTCTCTCAACCAAGGGGGGTATCTCCACAAGTCCCAGCTTGTCCCTCATGTATGTAAACTTTATCTTGGACGTAGGCTTTGTCGAAATATCAATTGTCTTCTCATTGGTTGAGATGTACTGGAGAATCACTTCTCCCTTATGGACTTTATCACAGATAAAATAGTAGATATCAATGTGCTTCGACATGTGATGGAACACGAGGTTCTATGAAAGCTTCACACATCTCTGAATACCACAATATATCACAGTCGAATCCAACACCTGATTAAATAGTCCAAAAATCAGCGTATGGATCCATACTGCTTCCATACAAGCATCGCAAGTTGCAATATACTCTACTTCTGTAGTGCTGAGTGCAACATAATTTTGTTTCATGCTATCCCATGATATCATAGCAAAGCCCAAATTGAAACATATACCATAAGTACTCTTTCTGTCATTTGCCCTCCCTGCCCAATCTGAATCAGTAAATCCATGCAGTTCTACGTCACTGTTTAAGGCGTATCTCAAACCATAATTTAGTGTCCCACACAGATATCTCAAAATGTGCTTTGCAGCTATCCAATGCTCATGTCTAGGTTCCACCTTGGACTATTTGAACGTGTTCACAACAACCCAAATGTTTGGCCGGGTATTAACCAAATACATCAATGAACCAATCAAATGTCGATACAAGGACGAGTCCATTGGATTAGAGTTAGAGTCTCTCAACTTCTTCAAATCTGTCACCATGGGAGTTGCCATGGATTTGCAATCCATCATTCCAAACTTTTGAAGGGTCTTTACAACATACTTCCCTTTCCCTAGGAATATTTCACCACGCTTCTACCATACTTCTAGTCCCAAATAATAATGCATGAGTCCAAGATCCTTCACATTGAATTCAGAGGCTGACTCCCACTTACATTGAATAATGAGAGGCTCTGCACCTATCAAAAACAAATCATCAACATATATTATCAATATAACATGTGCATCATTCACAACCTTGTAATAAAGGTTTGGATCGGCATAGCTCTTGGAAAATCCAAGTTTCGTCAAGTAACTGTCAATTTGTGCATATCAAGATCTTGGAGCTTGCTTAAGTCCAAACAAGGCCTTCTTTAATCTGCATACATGGGTTTCTCTCGGGTGTACCTCAAAACCTTGAGGTTGCTCTATGTATACCTTTTCCTCAATTACTCCATTGAGAAAAGCGGTCTTTACATCCATTTGATGTAAACTATAACCCATGGATGTTTACAAGAGATATGATGGCTCTAATAGAGGTGTATTTGGAAACTGGAGCAAACATCTCATCATAGTCTTCTCCCTCATGTTGGGAGAACCCTCTAGCCACGAATCTTTCCTTGTATTTATCGATACTCCCATATACTGGATGCTTTATCTTGTAAACCCATTTTGAAGTGACTACAAAATTTCCTTTAGCTCTAGGCACAATTTCCCTTAGATTATTTTTCATGATGGGTTGATATTCTTTCATCATAGTTTCCTTCCATTCTTTCTTCTTGATTCCTTCTTCAAAGGTAGAAGGTTCTTCGTTGACAAGACTTTTCTTAAGTTTCACATAACTAGAGAATATTTTGGGCCTTTTTCTTTCCGTGAAGGTGCCATTGGGAGCTTTATGTATTTCTGCTTCTTGTAGGGTGGATTCAAGCCATGATGGTCGTTTTCTGGTCTCAAGTACAATAATTGGTTCTTCATTGGGATGTTTTGGAGAACATGTAGTTTCTTCCTTGGGACCTTCATGTTCTTCTTCATCATCGGAATCCATGGAATCTTCTATAGATTTCCCAAAGGAAATATTTTCATCAAAAGTCACATCTCACCTTCTGTTGACCTGGAACATAGATTATGTGAGCTTTTGATGACTCACTATATCCAACAAATATGCCCTTCTTTTTGTAAGGTTACAACTCCTTTATTTTGTCCTTGGGAACATGAATATAGAAAGGACAACCAAAGATCCTCAAGTATTCAACACTTGGCTTCTTTTCGGAGAAAGCTTCTTCTGGAGTCATGTTCTTCAATATACAATGAGGACTTCTATTCTGAACATATACGACTGTCATAGTTTCTTCTCCCCATAGAAACATGGATAGATTCTGGTCATTCATCATTGTCATAACAGATTCTTCAATTGACCGATTATTTCTTTCTGTCACACCATTCTGTTGAGGATTATGTGGGACAATTATCTTCTTCCTAATCTCGACTGCTATACAAAAGGAAAGGAGCTCCTTGGAGGTGTATTCTCCTCCATTACCAGATATTAGTGTCTTGATTTTCTTGTCTGTCAGGTTTTCCATTTCAGCTTTGAATTATTGGAATTTGCTAAGTACTTCGTCCTTTGTATCTAAGTGAACTTTGTATCTGAGTGAACAATGTCATAAAACTCCTTTTTATTTACACGATTCCTTTAGAATTAGTACTTGGTGAGATCACTTGCCTCACCACTTGATGGAGTCATCTGCTCCATGTTTGCAACTGTCATTGTAGCTCCTTCTCAGAGCTATCGCCTGTGACCTACCTGGAACAAGAACAACAAGAGAACAGGTCTTTCCAATAGCATTTTCATAAGAACATATCTATGGTAACAAGGATGGTAGTCATCATAGAATTACCAAGGTGACCTGCCCCGAAGAAAAAACAAGAAATGTCTCCTAAAGGAGATGTTAGTTCATTTTGCAAACAAGTGCAATAAGCATCAATATCAATAGTACTTACATGCAACCAAATATAACTATTAGTAATAGAACCTTTCAAATATTGTTGTCACAACTATAGTGTTTACTTGTACTATAGCAACTATCAAACTTGATATGTGCAAATTGAAACTTAACAATTTGATCAATCAAACTTGGAACCTGGAGCCTCAACTGCTAGGAGAGGTGTGCTTGTTCCTTTGAATGTACTGAATCTAAGATCAATGCTTGGGCAAGGTATCTTGTATATCCCCTGCAAACACACTCATGCTTTGTTGGATGATATAACTTGAAAAGCATATACAAGTGCATACCTTTGAAATTTGTAGCGTCGTTCAACTTGTATTATAATATGAAACTAGACACCATCTTGACAAGAAGAGGTTAGAAACTGAATAAAAAAGGTTCAATGATTAGAACAAGCTAGAAGCCCTAAAATTTTAACTTTGACCATAAGATCAATTTTGGCCAAAAGTCAACCTTTGACTTTGACTTTGACCAAGAAATCAAACTTGATGTTTTTGTTGGTTGAGGGCACTAGAGGGTGCGCTAGGCTAGGGCACACTAGAATACCCAAAAATTATGCCAAACGTTTCATTGAAAGTGCCCAAAGATCTAGGTTAGGGTTTGTTGCAGCGACAAAGTTAGAAACCCTAGTTACAAATGCAACTAGTTCTACAATGAGCTTGACAAAGAACTATCAATCTGCCTTCCAGTGGTTAGACTGTTATGAAGGTAGTGTGGGCCCATAACCTGTTAAAATATCTATGTGCTCGTTTTAACCATAGAAAATATCACTATTATTACCCAACCATAGGCACACAACCACCCCCAAGCACCTTAACCTTTGCTAGATAGAATGATTCTGGAAAGCCACACTTGAACCAACAGATAAACCCTAGCCGCAAAAGTAGCACGAGATGGAACCAGAAAAAACCATCCAACTGCAACAACAACACAAGAGAAGGAGAGCGCACCTTCTCCAAGGGTAGTGCACAAGAAGAGAGTCTCCACAACCACATAACAAGAACAATACTCAACTACAATAGTTGTAGTTTCATTTCTTCCCAAGAATACCACCAAGAATATCACCAAGAATACCACCAAGAGATACTAACGGTAGGGCACATATCTTAGGCTAGATAACACTAGAGAGAGAGACCAAGAATCACCCCAGAAGATGCACCTTCCTTTATTGAAACTGCAGCTCCAAACTCTTGCTATACCTTTCTGAGAGAGTGAGTGAAGTGTGTGTATACAAATGAGCTAGAGAACCTCCTATTTATAGTGGTTATTTTCACTTGTTTGGGTTGACTTGTCTTTCTGGAAGATAATACATTTGTATTATTTATTCTATTGATTCGACTTGTCTTCTAGGGTTTTTACACATCTATTTAAGGTTTCTCTTGCTTCGATAATATTCTATTCTAGCTAAAGGTTACACATGGAGGTTAATACCTCCTGTAGCTACCATAATATAAACAAGTTGACCAACTAATATAGGCCTTATTACTAAACAAGACCCTTTATTACAATTAATGACTATTAACTAACTATTTAATGGGCCTTATTCGATGAAGGTGGCCTCATACATTAATAAAGTATATAAGGGGGTTAGGGTAGGACCCTAATAGGATACTCCTTGATGCTTGATCCTATTCTTATTGATATGAGTGGCATATTATATAGGGTTTCCTATAGGCATACTATATAGTAAAAATTTTCATCATCGAACATGATTTCACCAAGTTGAATTTATGCCAGAAATTTGTTAGAACCATTTCTTCTATTATTATCACAATAGGCTTGGATTTTGTTGGAGTTATGATGGAATATACACACTCAGTAATGTGTGTGTGTGTACCTGTGGTGACATATATATGTACTAGTATGCTATAAATTTAATGAGGGTTTCCTAGAATTTTTTTGTATAAGGTCAAAACACCCCTGGCTATTCCCAAAAATTTGTTAGATTGATTTCTTCTATTATTATCATGAGAAGCTTGGTTTTTGATGGAGTTATTGTGAAATTAGTGCAACTGCAAGAGCTATTCTCCTAGAGGATGGCATAAGACCCTAGCTGTGGACTAGGGCCCCCAACACACTACTGGGTTTCTTGGTATGAGACCAAGCAATGAGAGTCATGGAAAAAGACCCTTGTGAGGCCCCCCAATAGATGACTGGGGTTCTTGGTCTAGGACCAAGCAGTAACACCCTAGATGTGTTCTAGGGCCCCTGGATGTGTTCCAGGGAATCCTTGCCCAATGCTTGGATTGATCCTTGGATGTGTTCCTTGGTGGTTGATATAAGTCCCTAGATGTGTCTAGGACCCCTGGATGTGTTCCAAGGAACCCTTGCTTAATGCATGGATTGATATTTGGTCTTGTACCTTGGTGGATAAGACCCTAGATATGTTCTATGGCCCCCATATGTGTTATGGGGAAACCTGGTCTTTGATCAGGTAGATCTTGGTGTAATACCAAGATGTGTTTATGTGTGATCCTCTTCCTCTCTCCCAGGATGGTCCATGTGACCTAGGAGTGCTTATGAAGATGGACATGACCACATTGTTGATGTACCCTCTTATGCAGTGATGATAAAGTTTATAGGTCATTATGAGACTCATGTGGACCTATTTTTCCATTATGGACCCTCCCCTTGACTTTATTCTCACAGGTACCCCCTTGTTGTTTTTCTTTCCCTTTTGTCTTTTATGATTGGGGTTTTACTTTATGAGATTGGGTTTTTAATTTATGTGATTGGGGTTTTATATGTAATTAGGGTTTTATTAATATTAATTGAAATATTAATTAATATTTATATTAATTAAATGTCAATATTTAATTATAATCCTAATTAACCTAACCCCTCTCCCTAACTATAAATAAGACCCTACCCTATTTCATTTTTACATACACTCACTCTCCTCTCTCTCCTTGTTGCAACTACCTCAGTGACTATTCTTCGTTGTTGGTGTGGCCTCTCTTTTGGTTATCAATTTTAGATCTAGTTGGCTGGAAGCTTCTTCATTGGGTCTGCTGATGTGTGATTGTTGGATCTGTCTTCCCTTGAGCTGTAAGGTGCCTCCCAAGAGTTGTTGGACCTATTTCTAGAGCTATCAGACTTGTTTCATTGACTACTGGACTTGTCCTCTTGCACAAAGGTGTCCCCTTAAGCTGTTGGACCTGTTCTTGTGGGTGTTGGATCTCCCTTTACGGCCATGGACCCGAGTACAAGCACCGCAGACTCCTTCTGGGCTCTCTCCTTTGATGTGTGGGCTCTCTTCTAGCTTCCACGTGGAGTGTTGAGATCCATGTGGGGGGTTATCAACTTCTTGTCTGTTAATGTTTATGCCATTATTATAGTTCTTTGCATTTCAATAGATAAGAACATCATAAGAACAAGATCACTGAGAAATACACATTCACAAGAGACACAACATTTATCCTGGGAAACCCTTTAGGGGAAGAAAACCCAGCAAAAACTTCCTTATCATAAGTTGCCAATACAATGTTCAAGAGATAACTCAAACCAATACAGATAGTCCTCTCCAAAAGATGCGCCACTCTTCTTCTCCTCTCTCCAACTGGTAATTGCAGCTTGCCTCATAAGAAAATGAGCAAGTGATTTGTGTTATAAAGTGAGGCGCTAGCCTCCCTATATATAGAAGACTGGCACATGTGAAAGGGTTTCACTGGCAGGGCCGACCTCTCACTCTGGGTGGGTAAACCCACCTTTAATTTAATTTTGGGTCTCAATAATAACTGTTGGGGCCGACTTCTTATTCTGCCTATTACAATTGTCCAATGGCCAATCCGCAAAAGGGGATTTGGTCCTAATACAATTACCGACATGATTAATCCACAATGGGGATAATCCTATGAATAAAATAACAATAATATTAAGAATACTCTTCGCAGTTACATTATTTCAACACTCCCCCTTAACAAGAAGGGTCTTCTTCAACAACATCAG